>JAUMHH010192514.1:2731-14000 GCA_032359455.1 Chlamys rubida
TACTATACTTATACGTGTGATTACTATACTTATACGTGTGATTACTATACTTATACGTGTGATTACTATACTTATACGTGTGATTACTATACTTATACAGTATATTTATTTTGAAACATATTGCCTGTTAATGCCTTATCCCCTGGAGAAATAATCGAAGCTGCATTTTCCCAATTTCATCTGGTTTCCCGACTTCTATGGTCCATAATTTACCTCAGCTTGAAGAACGTAGTTTCTGTTAATTATTGTGTTCTTAGAATACAGACTTATTTTCTAATTTTGTGAAAATGCTACTGTAAGGAAAAGATGCAGGTCTCTATGAAAACACAGCAAAGAAAACCCAACGATGGAATCTTATTCAAATAATTTTAAAAGTGGTATATAATTAATATATATATATAAGATAATTGTTAATTTTGTGTCTATATGTGGATTATTTGAGAGCTTAAATGTAAAGTGGTAGACATGACTTGTTGTTGTTTATCCCATGTCATGTTTGGAGGAATCAATCTCCCTATCTGTGTAACATTCTTGTTATTGACAAATCACCCAAACAATGAACAAACAAGATATCACATGCACAGAGCCATTAGCAGTGTAGTACCATTGTTTTAAATTGTTTCTCAGCGAACAACATATCTGTTTTAAACTGAAAACTGAAATATAATTTAGCGGGAGATGTTCTGCTTGTCAACAGTAAGGGTAAGACTTCATGTAATATGTGACAGTGACAATCGTAAAAATTGTGACCAAATAAAAGTATTTGTGTTTGTGTGGTTACCGGTGGATGAGCACTACCACCTGTAGATAAAGTAAACAGGTAGTATCTACAGGTAATACTACGACAGGTACCTGCTCAGGTGTCCCACTTCCTGATTCTCTTCTCTTTGTTCTTTGTTCTTTGTACTTGTACCCCAAACATAAAACATTCAAATCTGACATGCATTTTTATGGTACACACATGCCCACATTGTAATGTATACAGACAGATTATTACGCTTATATACCCATACAGTAGTATAGATTTATATACCCTTTCAGTACTTTAAATGGCATTTTTTTCAACTTAAATTTTTTTAAATATATTAAGACTTGCAAGAACAGGAATATGTTTAACCCTTTCACCACTGTAGACCATAATGGACTCAACCAGATCAATGCATGGTAGAGTCTACTAAAGTTACATAGGGGTGAAAGGGTTAAACAAGTTTATAAGGAAATTGTTTGGGTCCCCTGATATGTGAAATTTCTTTTCTTAAAATGATAAGTCAATACCTTGGTCATTTGTTCCATAGTGGATTTGGAGGGGTCATACCAAGGAATTGGGAAAACCACTAAATTTTCCGTCTCCTTAAAATATTGATTAAATACAAAAAAGAAAGCACACTGTTCTACTTATCCAATTTTGATTAAAAAGTTTGTGCCTTCCTTGTAAGCAGATATCCCATTTTATATACAGGAATACAACAGAAGGTGTGTTTTAGGTTTTTTTTACCACAGGAAAATTTAAATTTCTTTGAATATCTTTCTTAATAAAGGATATTTTCATATGAAATATGCAAAACAATCTTTTATTAACACCCATCCTTTCTATAATCTGAAAAATATGTTTGGAATATACACCTACAAGATTTTGTTGGTGAATTATGACCTGCTATTTCATCATTTGTGTTTGTATAAATATGTAAAGAATCACAAGCCATCTGTTCCAAGTCTGATAAACTTAACCACAAATTAACGCCAAACTTTCATGTACTTAATTTTTAAAAATACTACCTCATTATGAACAGTCGTTGATTGTAAAGCGGATCAAAATGATCATCTGAAAGGGAAAAACAAAAATACATTTACTAAATTTAAATTAGTTCTTAATAAAATTGATTTGAAAACTTAAGGAAATGTCTGGTTAAGCTTGACAAGCTTTGAAAACTGGCTCCTGACTATCTCCAGGTTCACCTTGATATGTGGCATTTAGAGTTTAAGCAATAATCAATACCCGTGTAGGTAAGGGTCTATATACATGTCATGTCATTAGGTCATATTTTACATGTTCAGAGGTAAACACAAAATTATCTCATCCTCATGCTGGTTTTGAAGTGCACATTCTAAGCTCCTTTGAAGAAAAATTTCTAAATTAATCAATAGTATTAACTATAGCAAGTACAATTTCTGTTACAATGTTATCAAAATGATAAATGAATTTCTTAAAGAAAAATAATGATGTCAAGAATTCGTGAATAATGGAGTCAGTGATTGAAGGGAAAGCTTTATCTCGCTGGCGTTGTAATTACTACGGGATTGGTTTTGACCTATATACCAGAAATTAGGTATTAATGGGGAAAAAAATGAGTTAAAAATAAGGCAGGTAGTATAGCTAGGGCAGTATTGATTCCCCATCCCAGTCGGGGTAGGCGGAACTGTCGGGAGTAATATATGGTGTTGACCTGTTGTACCGTGAACAGTTTCACAATTAATGTTTGGTTTGTAGGTGGTGAAAGAGCAATACCTCAGGAGTGCAGTAAATACCATTGGGAGTTTGGGGCATTGAAGAGAAAGTTAAATGGGATGCTATTTACTGTGACATTCCAACACTTCCCAGGTTAACAGTGTACTACTGATGAAAGACAAATACCTGGTTACAAATTGGTAGAGCACACATTTGTATGATAACTGTACCGTTACCGGTTTTGACCTAATAAGTTTCCACGGCACAATAGTAGTTTATAAAAATTAGAATGGTTACAGGACTTTCAAAATTAAAAACCAATGATAGACACTTTGTTTCGAGCTAATTCTGACACTTATAACAAAGGGATAGGATGCTTGGATCAGAAAACAGATAGGGATACTTCTAAGGGGTGGGGTTCTTATTAGGTCAAAATACTTTTAAGGGGTGGGGTTCTTATTAGGTCAAAATACTTCTAAGGGGTGGGGTTCTTATTAGGTCAAAATATTTCTAAGGGGTGGGGTTCTTATTAGGTCAAAATATTTCTAAGGGGTGGGGTTCTTATTAGGTCAAATATAGTTTTATTGAAATTTCTTTATAACAAACCCCAGGGCAGGGGACCTAGCAATTCATATAACTGTTGCCAAAGTTTGTTATAAAGTTTGGTGTTCATCATATGATTCCATGATAGGAAACGAAAGCATGACTTACTATAAGCGTGAGTTAGCATAACATGTGTTCTGTTGCAAAGAGATTGAATGTGGCATCATAGACAAAAAAATTGGTGAAATGCTAGCACTCGCATCGATATATATGAAAGAAAATAGGAAGGCCGAACAAGAAAATATGAATTTTTGTACTGATTTACATAGAGACATGCGTTCTTTATCAAAAATCATTTATATTCATAAAAAGTAGAAACATTACAGGGAAGTAATATACACAGGAAATGAACGACTATTTTGGTTGTTGTGATTTCCATAATGATAAAGAAAGATTATTAACATGAATGATTGAATTACAACATTTACATATATATTGGTATATTGATGAGTATGTAAGATAGACCCTGTGTGTATGCTTATGTAGAGAAACAGACTGGATTGATCGCCGTCAACTAGCTAGGTAGCTCAATTAGTTCAGGCATTCATCTAGAGCTCAGAGGGTCCAGGTTTGAATCCTGGTTTCTCCATACATTTTCCCTGTCCTGTTCCATATGTGTGTACATGTAGTGGAACTGGACTGGGTCAATCAACGTCAACCAGGTAGCTCGACTAGTTTGAGTGTTCATCTAGAGTTTAGAGGTTCCAGGTTTGAATCCTGGTCGTGTATTTTCCCTGTCTTGGTTGACAACAATCCACTTAGGGCCATGATAGTAAAGACAGATCGCTGGAGAAGGATATCTACTACACACAAAGGTTACAGTAAATTGTGGCAGAGGATTGCATGTTAATAGAACCAGACTATATATATTAATACCAGATATACCCCACTAATGCTAGGTTACATGTCCCCAGCCTCCCATTGTCTTATCGATGTCTAGCGTGACGCAGGGATGAGGACACTCGCACTAGTCATTTAGACCTCAACAGATGCTACCATAAAGTCAACATGTCCCGCTCCTTCTCGCTGTGTTTATCTTCTTATCTCTTTCAATAATTAATCATTAAAATAATGAAGCAGTTGTTATTTTAACTTGTTTGAATTAATCACAATTAGTTAATCCATGTTATCACTGTCTTTTTCAGATTTTTCTGTCCCCATTTTCATTTCTAGAGATTATTTCAGAATCCAGGAGTCTCAAATATCTGAAATTTCAGTTAGTTTAACAAATACCTATGGGCAAGGTCACTGTAACTAAAATTAGAATGGGAGTATACTGTTAAAGATGCATTATATTGCTCTTGAGACATATATGACTTTAGTTTCTATTCTGTTGGTATAATTTTGTAGTTAATAACCCTTAGTGGATAGTCTACATAGTGATTTTAAAAGGATCCCAAAATCCAAGATGGCCACACTGACTTCTGATTGGCCGAGACCTCTTGGACCTCTGTTCCGGTTGTCTGGCTTTGTAAACCCTTGGTGGTAAATACTACTTGTTGGATTACATGTGTGTAATACTATCTCCCATATTCCAGTATCCAAGATGATCAATGTGGCGTCTGCTAAGTGATTATGGGAGATAGAAATGGTCAAGCACATTGTGGGGCCAATGCCGACCTTACTGAGTTCTAGTTTCTTCTTTGATGCTTGACCACAGACTTTTGAAGTCATAAGATCAATTCATTGATCCCATTTTCTCCCACCTAGGGAAAGACACAATCTAATTCTGAGCATAAGTAGGATTGTGTTATCAATTTTGTCACACCGTTCATGTGCCCTTGATGGTGCAGTGTATTTGGTTCACCATTATAACTTGATTTTTATGATAAGAAAGCCTAGGAGAAAAATAATCAATTACTTCTGTCTAATGCAGACGGAGAATACTCAACCCACCGGACAGGAATTTTGAAGTTAGCACTTGGCAAAGCCTCATTCTAAACTTCTAAATCTTACCCTTGGGTGGAGTGTTTCTCTGTCTGCATCACACTGGAGTGATAGGTCCTATTTATCATTTTCGATTTTGTGTCATTATGCATTAGCCACAATAGTCATGTTACCAATAATGGCAAACACATAAAAACAAAGACTCGTCAGACAGTCTGAATGTCTAAGGCAAACTGACAGTGAAGATATTTATTTCTCCTATACTTCAGGGGTACATTCCCATTTTTGCTAGGTAAATCTGTCTTTACCTATCCAGGTAAATCTGTCTTTACCTATCCAGGTAAATCTCTTTACCTATCCAGGTTAATCTGTCTTTACCTATCCAGGTAAATATGTCTTTACCTATCCAGGTAAATATGTCTTTACCTATCCAGGTAGATCTGTGTTTACCTATCCAGGTAAATCTGTGTTTACCTATCCAGGTAAATCTGTGTTTACCTATCCAGGTAAATATGTGTTTACCTATCCAGGTAAATCTGTCTTTACCTGTCCCGGTAAATCTGTCTTTACCTATCCCAGTAAATCTGTCTTTACCTATCCAGGTAAATCTGTCTTTACCTATCCAGGTAAAGAACACCTCCCACACTCTATTCTGTAAAGGTCACTATTGCATCATCACTTTACGCCACATAACCAGGGTAACGTCATCAGTTTTGTCGCACATAATGTGCCGTACATGATGGGGCGGTCCACTGGGTTCATTATTATTACTTGCTCTTATCGTAGGAAAGTGCGGAAGATAAAGAATCTATCACTGCAGCCTCTCGTGTGATGTAGACTGAGCAATCTCAACCCTCAGTATACGATCAGAGTTTTGAACTTTTACATGATGCTTTCTTTTAAACAAGATTTAGTTGTAAACGTTGGATATTTATAACACTTATGTCCAACAGGAAGTGCATTGTGTACATACTTACATGTTTATCTCGTATTTTCCTGTACAGTTGTGATATATATCTCTTAACTTACATGACCTCTATATCTGCTGAATTTATTGTAGCCTGTAATATTAAGCTGTAATCTGTTCAAAATTATAGTTGTATAATTCTGAAAAGGATTGCGACCACTCTAATAACAGTCTTTGTGATCATTTCGTTGGCAATCAATTGCTTCTTAAATTTAGTGTTCTTCTGATTTGAGGTATATCTTCAGTAAATGGAACAACCATCATGCGTTTTTGACTACCTCCAATATTACAGTTTTCATGTCACAGTATTATAATGACATCACAACCATCGATTGCCAAAGTGATAATCTCATAACGCACAACTTACTGTGGCAGGTTTACATGATGACAATATAGAGCAAACATAAATACGTAGTTCTGAAAACTTCTATGACCTTTAACCTTGATTATTTATTATCATTACAGGTTGGTACAGAGGTGTGTCCCTCCACCAGAAAGGACCAAAGGTAGGTAACTCTAGATGTGACTTCTCTGGACGTGCCTACTTTACACATCTACATTTTCAACGTTCTGCTACTTACTATGTTTGATCTTCCCTAATACATAGTTTCACCTTGAACAACATCTTACTGTATATAATGTAGTATACTGCCTAATTAGCTGATACAAACCCCTGGGTAGTTTAGTATATCACTACTGTAAATCTTAAACCCCTTGAGACAATTTAAAGAAACTGTTTTATACTTGTTTAGAACTTCTATAACTTTCAATAAACAAATACAGCTTTGAGGTTGATTGGTATTTTCTTTTTGTTGCCCCAGTTTATATCGGCCAACATCACAATTGAGGTTGATGGTGTTTGATTTTGTATCAACATAACCACTTCTCGGTGAAGTATGAAGGTTTTATAGTTTTACAAGGTTTTAATATACAGCCAAAAAGTCATATAAAAAATGGATCAGACAGAAAATTACCCTCTCTTAATTTCTGTAAAGCTCTTCATTTTCAAGTAGATGAGCAGGAAAAAAAAGATAAAGATCTGTTAACTGGCTGATTTGAAAAGTCTCAGGTCCTGAGAAATTAACAGGTATAATAATGGATTTGTAAATGTGCGTCAATCGTCACCAAAACTTGGGAAAGACCTGAGTGAATGTTAATAGGACTCCTGTACTCTTAAAATGTAACAGGCTTACTTAGTCATAGTTAAGGCATTACCACTGGTCATCTGTGGCTAACAGCCCTGACTGGTCAGCCATCCTTGAGACATTACCACTGGTCATCTGTGGCTAACAGCCCTGACTGGTCAGCCATCCTTTAGAAATTACCACTGGTCATCTGTGACTAACAGCCCTGACTGGTCAGTCATCCTTTAGACATTAACACTGGTCATCTGTGGCTAACAGCCCTGACCAGTCATCCTTTAGACATTACCACTGGTCATCTGTGGCTAACAGCCCTGACTGGTCAGCCATCCTTTAGACATTACCACTGGTCATCTGTGGCTAATAGCCCTGACTGGTCAGCCATCCTTTAGACATTACCACTGGTCATCTGTGGCTAACAGCCCTGACTGGTCAGTCATCCTTTAAATATTACCACTGGTCATCTCTGTCAGCTAACAGCTCTGACTGGTCAGCCATCCTTTTATTATTACCACTGGTCATCTCTGTCAGCTAACAGCCCTGACCAGTCATCCTTTAGACATTACCACTGGTCATCTATGGCTAACAGCCCTGATTGGTCAGCCATCATTTAGACATTACCACTGGTCATCTGTGGCTAACAGCCATGATTGGTCAGTCATCATTTAGACATTACCACTGGTCATCTGTGGCTAACAGCCCTGATTGGTCAGTCATTATTTAGACATTACCACTGGTCATCTGTGGCTAACAGCCCTGATTGGTCAGTCATCATTTAGACGATGTTACCACTGGTCATCTGTGACTAACAGCCCTGACTGGTCAGCCATCCTTTAGACATTACCACTGGTCATGATAGACTGTGGCTGGTGTGACTGGTCAGTCATGTTTTAGACATTATGACTGGCCCGGAATACCCATCTGAAATCAATAGGACATTGGCTGGTTATTGACAATTGTCAAGTGACACTTACCAGAAGTTGTTTGTCACCATTAGCTCCTCCAGGGGTTAGAATTTCTGTACACTGAGTGTCCTTAGTGATATATCAGTAGGCATTTGTTACTGTAGCTGTCTATGCAAGCTGACATAAGTGTTCCTGGCCAGTGGTTGTCAACGACATCGTGGTCGTCAACGACATCGTGGTCGTCAACGACATCAACAGTTCTAGTTCTTACTACAGTTATCTCATATCACTGGTGATCCTGTGTAGGTCCATCATAGATTTGGAGTAAATTAAAACATACTATACCCAGGACATCATATATAATAGAACCAAAGTAAGGTCAGATGAAGAGTTCAAATAAACAGAACGAGAGTATGACCCCATTTTAACATCCACTAATTATGGGCGGACTGGGTAAACATGTTACCCATCGCCCTGACTGCCTGCAGTATTAGCTAGAGTGTGAGCGAAATATCTCTATGATTTCTGACAGCTGACTTTACTGATTCAGCACACTTGGCTTAGTGAGTTGTTTTCAGCGGTTTAGTGTCGAGACACCGGTCATTTACACTATATTTGCTTGACAAAGGAAACAGATGTTTTCGAAAGCTCCCAAAATAAGTTTTCGATTCCTGTTTGTGTTCAAAACAAACTTAGCCTTTATCATCCATACCAAACTGATGAATGTTATTTAGAAGAACAAGAGTATATAAATAACGGAACTATTGTACGTTTTGGATCCTTACTCCACTTGATTAGATTGTTTGTACACAACATGCTACATGTAGAACTTCCTCTGTGTAGCATGAATTTATAACGAGGACATAATGGATTTTACGAATGGAATGCAACTATATTACTGGGTGCAAATTTCAGAGTATACAGTAGTTGGTGTGCCATTCGCAGCCATTGATATCACTACGTGTAATACAATTTATTGACAAATTGTAAATGATCAATTAGCAGAATGATACTTGTAATAGCCATACAAGTTATGGGGGTTTGACACATGGCCTTGAAACATAATAGATATCAGTGTCAAGGTCAGCTCCCGGTCCTCATCCCTTGACAATCCTGTTCTTTGTTTTGCTGCTATTTACCTACTATATATAGTCGGACCACAATGACCTGTCGTGTTGACCTCAGATTACCATATTGATTCAGGCAAGTCAGTACTCGGATAAGGATCATAGGTAGATCTAACGATTACAGAAAATGATCACCAAAGTTACAGGTGAAACAGCTATGATGTCCCGGGATGTGTTTACTGTACTCAACATACCTAACGCTTAACTGAAAAGAAAATGCAAATGCCCAATATGAATATTCCATGTAAAGGTCAATGTGGCAAGTTGTTTTGGACAATACGTTTACACTGTATGCCACTCTAATGATAATGAAGCATTATTTTTACTGAAATACCAGAAAAGGTAATGTTGAAATATCACTTATAACTGGAGTGAAATTGCTGCTGAATCATTTCAAAAGCCCATAACACTGGTACAGGTAAATATTGCTAAAACAAGATACATGTTTACGCCAAAATCAAACTTTATTGTACTTATTTAACTCATTCACCCTGAAGACATAGTGAACTCTTCCAATACAAAGGTTGGAAAAGTTCATTATGAAACTTCAGGGGTGATTGAGTTAATAGTGTGGGACTATTGATGTTTACTGATTTACAGATGTGTGTTGTTGACTTTCATTTTAAGAAGTCTGGAAGCTGTATTACAATGGTGAGTTGCTTGATCACCGGACACTTACTCTTCGCTAGATAGACACATACGCACAACAATAAATGTGGTGGAGCCATAGTTAAAAAGATTCAGAGTAAAACAGTGAATTGAGAATATTTATGTTTCCCATTATAAATTCGTTTACTATTTAATAAATTTTCGTAAGACATTATGTTTAATCATTAAGCATATGAGCAAGATATCTGATATGAATCAATACTGATATAAGCCAAATATGTTCTATCATATTTCTATTAGAAATCAAGTGTACCGAACTTGTTTGGTTATCTGTAATAGTTCTGAAGCCAGTATTTGTCAAACATGATAATTCTCTTGCTAGGCTACACTTGGAATTAGATTTTGTTCCAATGGAGTTTCTTATCTGCTGAGTTCCAAGTTCATTTTCCGGTATTGAAATTTAAGTTGCTGATAGCATTGAATTTCTCTACAGAGTGATATCTTCACATGTACTGGGTACTAAGGGAATTCTGCGTTCACTCAACCATAAAACATTATTGTTAAGGATCCCCGTACCACTGCCAAAAACTGTAACAAAGTTTAAGGATCCCGTACCACTGCCACAAACTGTAACAAAGTTTAAGGATCCCCGTACCACTGCCACAAACTGTAACAACGCATTAGAAACTGTTTTACGTCATAACTATAACTTTGGTAGATAATTTCTGGAAATAAAACCATATCTAGCGGAAGTTTTGTGAAAAATAACAATAAAGATGAAAAAAAACCAACAGATCGAGGACAGTGTTCTGGGTAGAAAAATGCAACCGGTCACCAGATCTAGACCAGGATTTGAACCCTGAACCCACAATAATTTTTATATCAATCTAACAAATTGAGCTACATATGGTCAATGGTAGAACCGGTTGTTAATTGTATACGTGCTGGTTATATCTAAAAATACAATTAAGGGGAGGTTACCGTGTTTACGGAAAAAAACTACAGACGAGTTCTCTAGTTTCCTACAGTGGTACAGGGATCCTTAAAAAGAAAGTGAACTGGTTGTAATTCAGCGATAGGATACCTGAGCCTGTATAAGATGTTTTATGATGGTGAATTGTACAGCTTGTGGTGTGTACAGGTGTAACGAGGTTGATATAGGGGTATGCTTTAAACATATATCACTTGTAATCCAGAAACTATATATCTTACTAAAAGTTTTATATGCGAGTGATTTTAGAAATGTGGGTACTTTTGCTTGATCAGCATTATTTGAATTGTACGCTTTTATATTATAATCACTTAATGTTGAACTTCCCGTATACTTTTATATTATAACCACTTAGTGTTGAAATTTCCGTATACTTTTATATTATAATCACTTAATGTTGAACTTTCCGTATACTTTTATATTATAATCACTTAGTGTTGAACTTTCCGTATACTTTTATATTATAATCACTTAGTGTTGAACTTTCCGTATACTTTTATATTATAATCACTTAGTGTTGAACTTTCCGTATACTTTTATATTATAATCACTTAGTGTTGAACTTTCCGTATACTTTTATATTATAATCACT
>JAUMHH010192525.1:0-13999 GCA_032359455.1 Chlamys rubida
ACACAATACACAGCCTACCATACCAGCCTACCACCCTATCTCTCCACACAATACACAGCCTACCATACCAGCCTACCTCTCTATCACATAACCTACCACATCACACAACACATAGCCAACATGTATCTCTGCTGAGCTTGACTACCATGAGACCAGTTGGCTAGTAACATCAGTGTCAGTGTTTACACAGTACAAAACCCTAGAATTTCTGAGCACATTTAATGATTATCTGATGCATATCAAGGTATATTGGGGATTATCTAGGCAGTTGATAGCTGTATTGGTGAAAGGTCATACCTTGGGCAATGTACAGCCCAGAGTTGATAACTGTCAGGGGTAAACATTTGTAATGTTTGTTTTGTTAAAATGATGCGATGATGTTGTCTCTTATATATCCTCGTCATTCTGTACAACTTTGATAGGTGTGGTCTGGAGAACTTCCTTTATGAATGATTATCAATTTTGTGTACACATTGTTTGCAAGATAATAGCAAAACTCCAAGGAGATATGATTTCTTGAGAATGCATTATTTATTCATATTTTCCCCTACGATCTTTGTCACTGGTTTTGTCGGAGGTGAGGGATGACGCTAGTAATGATATATGTGATAACAGAAGTGATTTGTATCGCCCTAAGTTAACCTTTTCTGGTTAACCAATCTGACCCAGCAACTGTTGAAGTGTAATTCTGCCTCTTTTTTATTTGTTATGTGTCAACATTGCACAATGCAGTTCATTCAACATTGCAAAGGTATGCCCTCTAAGATTAGACAGTATTAAGGTAGAGAATCCCGGTGTACTGTGTTGTATCTCCAACAAATAAGAGTTCCAATTTGTTTGGAATTTTTCTGATTTAGAGTTGTTAGTCTAATTTACATAGCAAAGAGTTACTTAGGAAAGAAATGTATTAATTATAATTTCATTTTTTTACAAAAAAACATCTCTGCCTTTTGATAATAAGCAGGAGCTTATCTACTTTACTACTTATGCAAATAATTAACTGTTGGTAAGCTTGGAGATGAGAAAAGTAAACTTTTAATCTGTTTTACTTGGTCCCAAGTAATAGTTTATTTTTGTCATCAAGTAAGAATGACTTTATTAAATCAATTTTGGTTGCAAAGTTATTTTCCTTTGCTAAATTTTGCTATATAGAAGATGTCATGGGAACTAGGAACAGTCAACCCAGCTGCCCAATGTAGTACCCAGATGCAATATGCTGGTTGTGCTTTTCAATCATTTTGTGTATGCTTTATTGAGATGAGAAATAGTTGCTGTATGGACAAAGTAATCATGTCTGTCATTTTGCTTTGCAACTTTTACATATATGTTGGGAAAAGGTGTCCCTTGTCCCCCTGCTGTCAGTGGAACAGACACATTTGTTGGATGATCTGTCCGAAGGCTGGCGATTGTAGACAAGTTTTGTGAGTCCCTATGGATTCTGCATTGGCTGCACAGATCGGGTCAGGCAGGAGCCATCTACTGCCTTGTTAATGCCATAGGTCATCCCAATGCAGCTTCCACGGTTTGGAAACAAAATCAGATGAAACACCATCTAGTTGATATCCCCACTGTCTGGAAAAAGGGTTATGGAATGATGGTGTATTGATTTGCCTTTGATGTAATGGTAAATAATGAAGCATTGCTGGGAAAAGGTTAGGCAGCCTCCATCACACTTAATAGGATTCTGTGGCTGAACAGCTCACCTGCCCAGCACAGACTGGTCGAGGCTGGTAAACACGTACATAGAGGTGTAAAAAACAGATAAAAGACATTTTGGTTTTTTGCATTTTGCCTTTAAATTGGTTCACAAGATAGATCCAATGCATAGTTAGTGTTAAATTTGAGAATTCCTTGGACATGTGTACAGACATAATTACGCAATTGTATGGTAATATATTAGTATTTTGGTATTATCAATGGTCATAAATTACCAGTCTGTATGTTGTTTACCTCGCTGACATTTAACAACAGGCATCTCTACTTGTCAACAACCCATTCCTCCACGCAAACAATCGGCAAAGGAGATATGCCAGATTACAATGGCTGTGCCAACATTCCTAGCACACTGGCTGTTTTGATCTACAAAAACATGATCAAGTACAAGGGAGACAACTCTCATATAAAAAATGGACAGTTCTGGCATAAACAAAATGTATGTATCTTAACCCTTTCACCACTGTAGACCATAATGGACTCATCCCAATAAATGCAAGGTAGAGTCCATTAAAGTTACCTAGGGTTGAAAGGGTTAAGAACTTTGATACATTGTTTTGGTTGTAAAGGGTCTTGGACAACTATATATATGTATAACCCTAAGACAATAGCACCAGGAACAAGTCCTTTCTACATTTCATAAAATAAAGATGTTTGAAAATATACCATTTTTAGGATGTTGTGTATGACAAGTGTCTTATTGCATAAAGTAACAGTGTTTGAAAATATAACATTTTTTGCATGTTATGTATTACAGGTGTGCGTCTTGACCGAGTACGTGGTGGGAGACAGAAGTACAAGAGAAGCCTGGACAGCCTCAGTCAGCCACTCATACAGCCTATACTGCCCATGGTGAAAAAGGCATGCTACGAATGTGAGTAATACTGGTTATACAACCCATATACTGCCCATGGTAACGGCAGCAGCCTAGCTGTTTGTCTCTTAAAATACCTGGTCAATTTGTTACTATAGTAACTGACAGTGCCTTAAGAAACCTTATTACTGAAATATTTCACTGACAAAGATGTCGGGATACTAATAATGTCAAGTATAATTTCTTACTTACTATATGTGTCAGTGAATTCTTTCTCATCCTATGAACATTATGTACAATCAGTTGAATTTCTTTTTGTCATCCTCTAGTACTGTATAAGAACTTTGTTATGTAATGATTGATGTTGTTAAATTACAGTCCAACATGAAAACAAGATTTTGACCCAGTTGCTGAACATTGAATCACAGTTAGACAAACTATATGCCAACCCAGAACCAGAGCTTGTCAATGATGAGATGCGATTTATAGCAGCATTTTCTGACCTAGCCGACCGAGAATTGGTCATTACTATAAGCTGGGCCAAACAGGTGCCAGGTATGTATTATCAGCATATACCTGTAACATATAGGTATATGGAAAACTTCATATTCAGTTGGAGCAAAATTTAACCTGTGAATATTTTAAATACCAATATGTGAACAAAGCTGGTGCTTTTGTGTGATAAAAAGATGTTGTGTGATAAATGTCTGCAAGTAATTTCTCTACTCTGTGTTTTACTTCATTGATATTAAACCCCGAGATAATGGATATAAGGCCAAGGCAAATATACGTTTCCAATTTCTGCTCTGTCTTAAATAAAAAATGAAATTTTTCAGAGATTACAATATTGGAAGTTACTGAAACTAAGTAAGGTATCGTAGAGAAAATTGGAAACATAAGTAATAGGTATTTTGGCTTAAAGACAGTAAAAAACAATAAGGTTTCTTCACCTATTATAGCATTACGCTAGATTACAGTTCCAATATCTCTATAAAAAAAATGTTGTTCCGTCAAGTACTATTTGAAAAAATTAAAGTTTATTGATCACATTAAGATGTATGAATTTCTATCAGACCCAAGTACCAGGCCTCTGTATATGTGTATACTGATAGTTAATCATACCCCACAGGCTTCTGCAATTTGTCGCTGAGTGACCAGATGAACCTGCTACAGCACTCTTGGCTGGAGATACTCTGTCTGAATCTCGTGTTTCGATCCTGCCCCTACATTGGCTACATTCGCTTTGCCGAAGATTTACAGATGACAGTGGACGAGTGTAAAAAATGCCAGTGTAGTCCAGAACTTGATAACCTCACCCGCAAACTCGCCAAAAAATTTACAAATATGGGAGTAACAAAGGAAGAGTATCTTCTCCTCAAAGCCATGACATTGTGTAATATAGGTATGAACAAATAATTACATTTTTGTAGCTGTATAAGTAAATTAGTTTTCAAGTTACTAGGATTAAAGACACATTTGATTTTTTTCTAACTTCTAGAGTTTAAGAAGGATATTGATTAGTATAAGATATATTCTGTTGTGTTGTCTGAACTGTGATTATAGGCAGTGCTGAAGATTGTAATTATCTTCGAACGGGAAAGATAGATCTTTTGACTTGTATCAATATTACATGAAGGTGCACTTATATGGATTCCATCATGCAATATTCATACGTGATGCAGGGAGAAGAAACGCAGCAGTGACTCATCTACTGCAGTCTTACCTCTTAAGTCTGATGGAGCTCTGACGCACTCAATAAGACTAATACCTTCATTAGATAGTATAGCTCACTGAAATAACAAAAGATGCTAATTAATTTCTGGTATAGAACAACGGTGTATGTACATATTTGTGAAGGGTACCATTAGTTATAGATGATGGTAAGCTTTAGAATATATTAAAATCAACTGGTTTATTTCTAGTATATGAAAGTTTGGAGTGAATTCTTTGAAAGAAAATCATAATAAATTTTAGTTAAACCTCGTTAAAATTATTTTGCATAACTTGAGTTACCCTAAACTCCTTTTAAATCTGGTCCAGACTGATATAGTTGGATTTTGATTAAATATCTCAAATATCCTGTTCACATTGAATTTGTTTTTGACCCCGTCATCTACAAGTGATGATAACTGTGTAATATTACACTACTGTAGGACAGACTTAGTATTTTACCATAGATTTGAATGTAAGTAGTTTAGTATGGTATACGAAGCTTTGTACAGGAATTTACTGTTTCTGTTGATTTGCAGATGTCGTGATAGAGAACAGTGAAGCTGTACGCAACCTTCAGGACAAACTCCAGGACGCTCTAATTGACTACGTGAAGTCTCGGTACGCTGGGAATCTGCGCCGCCTCGGCCATCTCTACCTTCTCCTGCCCCCACTAACACACATCAAACTGCTCGCCAAACAGTACTGGTTTGACGTGAAAAAGGATGGACGTGTCATGATGCACAAGCTTTTCTTAGAAATGTTGGAGGCAGATTCTTGATAAATCATCATGAGTTTAGGAGAAAGAAAGATTTTGTCTGCGTGTGATATTTTTATTATGTGCTTGTGTGGACCTAGATCAGCACTAACTGCGGGAGCTGTCCGCGGTGGAATGGGTGACAGGCCCTGATGTCCGCGGCAGACTTACCACAGTTCCTCGTGTCTTAGGATGGTAGACTTTAATGTGTTAGAGATGTAGATATGTTTATGCAAAATTAAGATCAACAGTTTTTGCAAATGGTGTAGATTAGAAAAAGTATGTCTGCATTTACATTAAAAACTGAAAATATTGAAGCGAAATAACTTTTGCTGAGAGCTATGGATGGACATACAGAAACATGAGTCCAAATTAGAAAGCAGGAAAGTGACATTGAGTCTAGTTTGAATGTATGCAGCCAAATTTTTTGTAGTTGTCTCATTTGTGAAACTGATTGGCGTATGTTGACGACCACTGCAGACATGAGGTTGATGTGTCAGCATGTTCACAGTGTACTTCGTGGACTTAGGAAAATAGTATATGTGTGACTTGTATGTGTGAATACAAATATATATAATATATATATATATATATAGAAAAGATATGATATATAATGGGACAAATTTACAACTAGAAAGTACTCAATGGTTAATGTTGCCAGCTTATTATACACAGGAAGGAGATGCTAGATACCTAGTAAGAATATGTACGTCCTAGCTTGTACAGGGCAATGTATTCCTATAGAAACACTGTTCTACCATCTCACAGGCCCACAGACTCGCCGAGCAGATCAGCAAACCGTGTGGGCTGACTGGTGGATTGCTATCGTCCACTTGCAGCGCTAGTACAAAGGACCAATCAATTACTGCATTGTATCAGGATTGCTAATGTCCACTCACAGCGCTAGTACAAATGACCAATCAAGTACTGCATTGTATCATAAGAATGTCTTCCATCTTAACTTATTTACAAGCAATTTGATTGGTTAACACTACATTTGCATTTATTTGATGTATTGTGAAAGAACAATATATTCACCGTCTTTAAGATGCAAATACACTGTATGTATTTTGAAAGTCATCATATAAGGATCAAAGATATAGATGTATTGTCCACATCATTTCAAAAGACTTTGTACATATATGCTCATAAAAATACATCCTCCCTGTTACCCTGCATATAACTATCATGTGTGATCCAAGGTTTTATTGGTATACATTTTATGTTTGTCAAAGTACCATGAAATTCTAAGATTCTGAAATCTGGGGTTGGAGTTCAAAAATTATGAAAGTAAGATTACTTGTTTTAATATCATACTGCAAGTATCATTATGATCAAATTGCATAAAAAATACTGCATCCGCATTGCGATTCAGGAAATGTATCTCGATGAAAGTTTGTAAAAAGTTAATCATACGAGTGCATCAAAACCCAAGGACATATAATTTCCATATTGAAAAAGTGATGCAAACCAATAGCTGTTACATGAGTGGATTGTGGTGACTGTTGGTTGAGATCTATAGATGTATGTTAAGTAGATGTAGCAGACATATCAGAGTTACGGTGATAAACAGCTAGATAATGGTGACATCATTGTAGCTTGTCAAGTACGAGACGTCGTGGTGATAGTAGAAGCGGTGTTAAACTTAACACACTGTGATAAATAATTCAGTTAGTAGCTAGCCTTACATGTCTGTTCAAAGTCGTACTCTATATTTCAGATTTGTTTTTTATTTACACAGTCAGGTCATTTAGAGAATACACATATTATATATTATACTATTACCCAGGAAAAACACTTAAAATAGTTGGTCGTGTTATATCAGTGGTGTGGTGTATGTCACCCAAGGTTTTATACTGTACTCTCCATATCATTGTTGTTTTAGCCTGTATTGTGTACTCAGATCTCATTCGTTAACATGTTTTGAATGGCAGCATCAGAAGAGGTGGGCGGAGCCTTGAGTATGTGAGCGTACTGATATGAATGTCATTCCATTAATAATTTCAATATCATGTCTATAAGATGCATTTCCATTGATCAACAATATAGCCCACATTTCAACACCCAGGAATAAGTGAATGGAACGAAAATTAATCTATAAGAAATCATTTAAAACAAACAAAAAATTACGAAAAAAATCTGAAAATGAAAAAAACGAAAAAAAGAAGAAAAAAAAGATGAATGAGGAAATGTTTCAATAATTAATGATATGGTCAATTTTGAAACATCAATTGGGAGAAATTCTAAGGATAAATGGTATAAATTAAGTGTGTTTGATCTGGTCAACAGACCTAGTTCTGTAAAATAGAAAGGTGAGGTACTTTGCTCAAATATCTGTGTTTAATGCCAAATATACACAAATATGCATATATATTGTTAATGTATGTATAGAGAAACATCTAATGCATGTTTTCAAGTAGTTTGTAGAAGACCGCATGTTCTTCCTACTTAATGTACATTGATACACTTACGATGCCGTCCGAGCTTTGACACATGTGGATTCGTTCACTTACCTTGTTTTACATGTAAAGTTCAGACGTACATTAAGAATGAAGTCTTTCGTAAAAGACATAACTTCTCTTCTAGTCAATATATGGATAGAATTCATGGGCTTCTACTTTCCTGGAAATGTGATACCTCCCATGTACACAACCACGTGTATCCTATGTTTCTCACTACAGGATCTTGCATGTAGGGCATCTCAGATTCTCAATATACCTTTTTACATTCTTCATGCTATAATTAGTGTTTGTCACATCTACCAAATAAACTATCATAAATGTTAGACAGTTCAGATCCTTAATGTCCTTTTCAAATCTATTAAGTTATATTAAATGATGGACAAGGGGAGACGATCAATGTCCTTTTTCACATATGTTAAGTGTTGGACAAGGGAGACTATCAATGTCCTTCTTCACATCAGTAATGTTAAACAAGGGAGACTATCAATGTCCTTTTTTACATCAGTAATGTTAAATAAGGGAGACGATCAATGTCCTTTTTCAGATCTGTTAAGTAATATAGTAAGTGTTGGACAAGGGAGACTATCAATGTCCTTTGTCAGATCTGTTAAGTAATAGAGTAAGTGTTGGACAAGGGAGACTATCAATGTCCTTTGTCAGATCTGTTGTTGTAGTGTAGAACAAACCAGAAGTTGCTAAAATATGGAGCCCAGTAAAGTTATTCTGTAAATAAGTAGGATTAGATATGTATGTAAATACCAGTGGGGAACGTAGACTTAGCTACAGTTAAATATAAGAATGTACAGTGTACGAGTGTGTTGACGAGTAATTAGTGTGTGGTAAAAGTAACACGGTAGAATGAATGTCACCCTCCCCCTACATATGCAGTCTTGTACATAATAAGCTCCGCCCACCTTTGCATGTCCATTGCTCATCCAGGCCCTGTACGTATTCCTCCCTGTCTGTGAGATGGCCATTATCATTCCTTGTGTAGCATGTACATATTGGCTGACCTGTGTGCAGGTAGGAGCCACCACCATATTATTGATGATGATGATGAGTTAGTCAGGTATTGTAGTTGTCTTTCACCATTTACAGGTATCAACTCATTCATCATTTGTTTTGTGCAACTATTTTCTGAACAGATTCTGCACAGCTATCTATTAGATAAATACGATATTACCATGTCTTATTACACTAGTCAGAATGATAAACTGCATTTAAATCTGTCCGTTCTACAACTATCCTGACTGTTGACAAAGAAGATGACATTGTCCTTGTTGAATCAAGAAGGACTTGACTCTATTTTGCTTGCCCCATCAAATGGTTTGTAGGATAGATGTTTTTATATAATTCCATCGAATATGGTCAGTAATACAATTTTATATTTGAGATTATTTATTAAAAATGTGTTTGTAATTCATTTTAAATATGGCTAAAAGCTGTTTATGTCAAATGTTCCATCTTATCTTCAGAAAAACATCTAATATAGATAAAATGTGTGTCAAATGCATTTTAGTTACATTATTCCAGTACATTCTATTGTGATATTCAAACAAATTTAATATAAATACAGGAACAGTCTGGTTAGAGTTAAATCAGAAAAATGATTTTTGCAGTTACATGTGCAAATCTGTTCAAAAACCTTTGTACATTATTTTTACTTGTTAACTATGTTGAAGTGTGTTATTTTTAGACAGAAAAACAAAAAAGTTATAAAAAAAAATATTAGAAAAAAAGAATTGTTATTGAATATTTGTTATGAAATTGATGTGAATGTTATCACATTTAGGTACAAATTTGTATATAGAGTTTGTGGTATATAAATATATCTATACAATCGTATGTTCTGTAACCTAGAAAACATGTGACTAATCACACTTTATAGCTTTCAGTTAAGGAGTTACCCCTCATGTGATTAAATCAAGAGACTGTTACTAAATCCTTCACTCCATATTTGGACAGGAAGGTTTTAAATTGTTCCATTTGATCGCTAAGAAGAGTGGATCAATTAAACCCATACAAAGAGTGCTAAACTAAATATTGTAGAATTCTGGTTTTGTTTTATGTATTTCCTCAGTGTGTGTTGATTTTTTCTCTTAGTCTTCTTTCCTAACTTATTTAAGTTTGTGAACAATTTTTTTTAGCAAAACTAGCAAAAGATATTTGATTTTTCTGTCATATAGAATTATCAACATAATCATTTAAGTTTAAAAATTCAATTACCAGGTATTTCAAGATGCTTAAATACAATATTGCACAACACTATTGATATATATTAAGTGTATATGTGAAAGATAATTTATCACCCCAAGAATTGTTTTGAGAGCTGGAAATTAGTTTTTAGTTGAAAACAAAATCATTTCAAATGATAAAAAAAATATTATGCAAGGATAATGGGGGCAACATGATGCCGGGTGTTAGATATGTGTTTAACTTAACACAAGAGGGCAACACTAGGCAATGCTGCAGGAGCTCGTTATATTCTTTATTGTTGAACACCAATTAAATCTGAAGCAGGTTTGTTAAGTTTGTTAGTGTGCGGCCGTACTGGATTGTACAACTTCCGAAATAAATTTATCTGTATGCAATATTTTTGAGGTATTTTCTTTATTTAATTGAAGATTGTTGTTAGATTTATTTTTTGTCTAATTTTAATCATGAAGATTTGAAAATGTTTGAAAAGATAATTTCATTTGTGATTAAAAAGATTTTGTTCTTCCTTGATCAAACAATCATATGGTACAAGTAATTAATATTTATCATAGAGAAATGCGAGTTATATTTTACACTGATGTGTCATATAGTTATCTGGCTTATGATGGTAATTTGTAATCGGTTTTCATCATGTTCTATCTTGGCTAGTTGCAGTGCTATAGTAATTGTCTCCGTTAATTTATTGTGAGTTGTATTATTTTATCAAATTCATTTTTATTCACAGAACGATAATTTATACACCAGTAATTTTTAGCTCCATATTGATTCCATACAGCCACCTTGTGGATTACCAGACAGACTGGGTAGATACCACAAGTCGTATATTTAGTCTATCCTGCTTATCATGATTTTTACTAATATATTTTGAGAGTATAATATTTTGTTCTCTAATAGTTCTTTTGACAACAAGTTTCATTGGTAATGCATTTAGTGTAGAGACTATGTGTTTGACAACATTCCTTATAGTTGCCAGTGTATAACCTAGTATATGTGTAATTCCCTTGGAGTCGGATGTCTTGCCAAGCCACCAACATTTGTAGAAAGCTCTGTTGTACTGCCAGATAAAGTCACATCACACTTATTAAGTATATTGCATATCACTCAGTTATCTCCCTTAGGCAGCCCAAGTCATTATTATCTCATTCACCCCTGAAGACACGTTTGAACTCCTCCAATTCAACGGTTGGAATAGTTCATTTTGAAATTTTAGGGGTGAATGAGTTATTACATCCAAAATTGACCAACAAGTATTAACAGGTGATTTTATAGTGCTAACTGCCATTTGTAACACTATGATCAACACACTGCTTCTGTGGCTCTACCAACAGATTGCTGAAAGAAAAATCATCTTCATTTATTCAAAATTTTTAACCACTTTTACTTAGAACAGTAAAAATGTATGAAGTCATGTATATAATAAAGTAATGTTTTTGTCCCTTTACAGCATTGTCTTAGGAACATAACAAGTTATGTATTTTATCAAGTTAATGTTCGGTTCTCCGAAGTTAAAAACATGCTTTAAAGTAGCTACAAAGATCCATATAATGAATTTGGTATTTAATTAAAGAATCACTTTCTTCATAAATAGTCAGATTTTAACTTTTGACATTTTCTAGTAGAATTTATCAATGTTATTGAAGAAATGGCAATGCTATATTAGCTGAACCAGATTGGGGGATTGTGTTCTATCTAGTGACTTTAAATGTTTTTGTTAATGTAATTGAATGTAGATGTTAGATCATTTCGTGAGCTATAGAAGACTTGTCAGTATTATAACAGTAGTATGGGAGAAAGGTCATCAGTGTGATAAATACATATTGGGATTTCCTGATGCCAGTCTTGATGAATCATAATTGAATCTGGCAGTAGATGGTGCCATACTGAGGGTCATTATTTATCTTCAACTAAAATCATGGCACTTAATTCTGTTGGTATTTTTAACACCAAAGTTTTATACATTGTCATTCATACATCAGCAAGCGAATGATTTGTAGTACACCGATTATCTATGCATCTTCAGTTCAGTACCAAAGCTTCACGGGCAGAAATCCATTTAGTAAAATCCACCAATGCCAGGGTACCGCACATCAAACTGAAGCCATCTCGGATCATAGAGAACAATAATAACATTTTGTCGCATTTACGTCTGACCGTTAAATATATTACACTATATAGGGTAAAGTCACTCCATCAGATGTAAAAAAAAATGTGAAATCTTTCAGCACATAGTTTGAACTTGATGCAAATGAACTTGGCAGGGCAACTTACAAATCTTTTTATTAAATATAGTACTGATTTTTCAGAGTTGTAAAGCCTCAGAAATGTTCAAAACCTGATTAGCTAATGGGCCATTAATACAAATTTATTCAAAATTCAAGTTTTGAGGAATATCTCTTTTTTTCATCTTCAAATAATCATTTAAAATCTCCACGTTATTTTAGTTTTCAGTTTATATGATTTAAACACATAAAAAAAATTACTGCGTAAAGTTGTGGTTCAGCTAATTCAACTCGGAACAACTGGGCTCAGAAGGTATGTTTCTGTGGCAAAAAAATACTGTATGTAATTCATAGAGCAGTGTTAAAATTGAGTATAACTTTAATCACATGATCTGAGAGATCTTTGATTCCTAATGATTTTTCTGGCTTGTCATGTTTGTAAAACCTTTTACCAGTAGACAACCATCCTCATGTGACTATAGGTTTTTGTTGACTTGTAATTTGTTTAAGTTAATTAAAAATGCATCCAATGGTATTGACTATGTGGTATTCTAATTAAATAACTTCGTATAGGAAGTTGTATTTCACATAAGTACAGTTTTCTTTTGAACAACCAGAGAAGCAATGCATGCTTTTGAAAATCTTTTTAATTAAATATTCCAAAACTTATTTTATTTTTTGTAAAGTACATGTACTTAAAATTTCTATTCCTTCTATATTTGTTTATTTATATAAAGTGATCATGATGACTCAATTTTTTACGCCAAAAACTTAATTTATGGTTTATTTTATTGTAAATAACATGTATTTCACAAAAGACTTACTTTCACAGTAATGTGCAACTAAGTCTCATTGTGAAATATTGACAACTTACAGCATACAAAATTTAATGCTACATATTTATCTGTCGATATGAATTTTTTTACACCAAAATCATTACTTTTTAGTAATTCATTTTACACCAAAATCACTATTTATTTGCATTTTTGCTGTAGATTCTATGTTAACATGCCAATACCACCATCATCATAATCACCATTGTCATCATCATCTTGAGTGGTGGGGACCTCGGACAAAGCCAGCACCCCTTACCCCTTCACTCGACCCCGTTATTTCTTTCCAATCTAGCATATCCACCGTACTATGGTTAACGAAGGCAGCATTATAGTGTGTTCTGTTTGAATGTAGAGATGCTCCCTGGCTGTCCGGGGCTCCCCACCACTACTCCAACCTGTAGTGATATTGATGTGTGATATGGTGAGACTACAGGCTAGTATCTAGTACCTATCTAGAGTTTCTGCAGTAACATTGCATGAGTTTGGAATCAGATTGTTGCATTATCAATATTGTGTGCATTTCTTTATATCATTAATTTCCTCAGAAGAAGAAAAAATTATTTATCTAGTTTACTACATATATTATGTCAAAAATTTTACTTTTCTTTTCCTGGATTTTGTTTGGTTTCACATGCATTTCATGTGAATCGTTCTGAAATAAAACAGCTTTCAAGTTTATATGGTTTTCATTCTTTTTGTATACATGTATATTACACAAGAGTTTGTGAGTATTTCTTTGTCGGCATTCAATAACACCAGAAAGCTTACTTTCTGTACTACTGTATCTACATCTCACAATGGTGACTGAATTACTACTGTATCTACAACTCACAATGGTGACTGAATTACTACTGTATATACAACTCACAATGGTGACTGAATTACTACTGTATCTACACCTCACAATGGTGACTGAATTACTAATGTATCTACATCTCACATTGGTGACTGAATTACTACTGTATCTACAACTCACACTGGTGACTGAATTACTAATGTATCTACACCTCACAATGGTGACTGAATTACTACTGTATCTACACCTCACACTGGTGACTGAATTACTACTGTATCTACACCTCACATTGGTGACTGAATTACTACTGTATCTACACCTCACAATGGTGACTGAATTACTACTGTATGTACACCTCACAATGGTGACTGAATTACTACTGTATGTACACCTCACAATGGTGACTGAATTACTACTGTATCTACACCTCACATTGGTGACTGAATTACTACTGTATCTACACCTCACAATGGTG
>JAUMHH010192536.1:0-29839 GCA_032359455.1 Chlamys rubida
CTTCCCTCATCATTTAGTGCTTTTGTCAAGTTCCACAGCTTTGTTGTATCCTTCTCCATATTCAGAGATGATGTTTTGTCTCTCCATCCTCTTCTCTGACGCTCTAGCTTTGTTCTGAGGTGTTTTGCTTTGCTTTGTTGGAGTTTGATGTTATTCTCCTGGCTTGGGTTTGTTTGATTCAGCCTCATCTCTTGCTTTTGTGAGTGCATCATGCGTTTCCTGAATTTCATTGGACCAGTATGGCTTGTAGTCCTTTCTCACACCCCTTGGTATACTTTCTTTTGCCGCTTTTACTATGCTTGCATTGAATATCTTGACAATATTGTTGATGTTCTTTCCTTCTGTAACTATGTCCTTTGTAAGTTCATTTGCTCTTGTTTCAAACTTTCCCCAGTTTGCCTTCTTGTAATTCCATCTTGGTAATTGAGCATGAGCAGGTGTTGTTGTTCCTCTGATGGATAGTATAACTGGGCGATGGTCACTGCCTCCTAGCTGGTCGCATACCTTTCTACTGATATTCTGGTGTATATCATCAGTACAGAAGGCTAGGTCTGGTGTAGTTGTTGTGTGCCATCGACGAGAATAGAATGTAGGTGTATCAGTTGGATCATTGACAAGAATAAGATGGTGTTCATCTTGCCAATCTTCAATGGTTTCTCCTCTTTTATCTATTGTGTTGTATCCCCAACTATGAGACTGTCTGTTGAAATCTCCTACCATGAGAAAGTTACTGTCTGATATCTGTATGGTATCTAGTGAGAGTTTCTTATCATTAGGACAGTAGAAGTTGACAACGTTATAAGAGCTTTGCCCGATGGTGACTGTGATTTCAAGATATTCTGCTTCCTCCATATATTGTTTAATCTCCCTGGCATTTATGTTGTTTCTTACTAGGGTCATAACACCTCCTTTCTTTCTTTCTTTTCTGTCACCCCTGAAAACTTGGTATCCTCTGATTTTAAAAGGTTTTCCCTCTTGCAAGTGTGTTTCCTCAGTACAACAGATGTTAACATTGTTTTCATGTAGGAAATGTTGCAGTTCTTCTCTCGTGTTGGATACCCCTTCTGCATTCCAGTGCATGATGTTAGTAACTGGTTGTTCTTTCTGCTTTGACTTGGTGTTTATTCGGCCAGTAGCTCTCCTTGTTCGTCCCCTGACTCCACAAGACGAAACAAAGGTACCTCCCGTAGCATTTGATGGGCTCTTTCGAGACAGAGAGCCCGGCACTGCACCTGCCTGGTGGGTCCTCACAGGGCGAGCACCATATCGATTGGTTGTGATTTCAAGTGTCATAATGGCTGTTTGTGCGTGGTGTTGTGGTCTGTTAGAGTGCGCTGTATGGCCCAACACCGCCGTCTTCAGCACTCTAGGTTTTCTGTCGGGGTTACCTCACCCTTAACTTCGGAACAAATGTTCTGATCCTGGAAGTACAGGAAGGATGTTACAGATTCCTAGTTCTGGATTTTCCTCGAGGTTGTCACCTGAAGCCTTTCCCTGGCAAAGGGTGTGGCCGCAAGGCAGCGGAGGTTTTGAGTCAGAGTTTTCCTTCTCCTAGATGGGCTACCCTCCAAGGTTGACGAGCCCCTTCTGCCCGAGGCTATCTGGTTTTGAGGCGCCAGTGGCTCGCCTTCGCCCCTTCTCCAGTCAGTTGAAACAGTTCCACCGGGTTTACAGATGATAAACCACTCGTGAAGGTTGGAGTTGGACTTTGGTTGTCAGAGGCTGTTTGAGACGCATGCCGAAAGGAGCATTTTCATGGAATTGGGAGCCTATTTCCCAACTCCACCCCTTGGCTTAACAACTTGTGGAACCCAACTGTTGATGATTCGTGTTATATTTATCTTGGAAACGCTTAATCAGCGAATATCATCAGTTTTAACTATCGGTATATGCAATAACTTACAATACATATTGGTATAGTTTGCTATACTTCTTCTAAACGAACAATGTTCTGAATATATCTATCTGATACAGAAACGGGCAGGGGAGTTGATTTTGTTGAATCCTATGGTGAACCATTAGTCCCCCACTTTGACAATTACAATCTGCTTGTGAATACATAGTGTACCAGTTCCCTACGTTGGCCGACACGCTGTAACCAGAATTAATTCTTGCGCGGTTAACATGGGATATTAGCTTGGAAACATGCATCACTTTATTATCCAAAGGTCGTTTATTTGTAATGTTATAAAGGTACAGCCATTCCGGATTAATCGTAGCCAAACTCCAAACGGTTTTATTTTGCAACATTTCTTTAAAATGCGGGATGCTACTATGTTTGTGTTCGTGACAAAAGCCGTTTCCCCTCAGGTACAGCAGTTGACTTGACCCAATGCGTGTTGTTTAAAGAAAGCTTACAAAGAAATTAAACACATAGTGATTGGCCACATCACCTAACACCTTGAACACGAGGCGTAAATAGCTCTGATTGAAATGGAAATGCCCTGATGGTGTGCTTACCCCTCGTAATGTTTGTCTGAAATGTGGAATGAGTTCATGAATAGAAAAGACATACAAAGTACGTGTTTTTCATCTAATTTATTACGTGATCAGTCGGTAGATAAAGCCATGAAGCATCACAGACACGGAACCACCGAACATACGACGTGTCAGACATAGAATGCAAATACAGGTCATCTAGCAACGCAGGACTCGTAAACAGACGGAATACCAATACTTAACCTGATGTGGGTAGAAGTGTATTTCCCAGGTATAATCTGTTTAGGAATCCATTATAAAACAGAATTTCAACTCTCATATATCAAAATGTGTACTGCAGTAATGCGTCTTACCATCGCGCTTATGATGAAGTCTAGATGGCCACATAAAGGGTAACAAACGTCCTTTGTTTAATACAATAAACACGAGATTTGCGGGAATATAGAAAGAATACCGCTGTTTTTGAGTCCCGTAAAATAAATGAGGATCATTATTTTGATTGAAAACACATTCTGTTTCAAAAAGTGTTAATATTAAAAAAACGAAGCCATCAATTATCAAGATTTTACCACTTCACGCTGTTGAATGTCTTAACAGTAAAATTGAAAAACTAAATATGTATATATGGACAGACAATTTAAACACAACTCTATTGACTTTTCTTTCACTGTACCAGACTGATAGCGTTTTTGTCGAACAGGAGTCGTTGGTCATTTATGCACGCTATATATTTATCTTACTTTATTACATGTATATGTATATTACCAATTTGTTGCATTTGAATATTCAAATTAAAATTTTGCATCCAGATATAAGGATAACTTATTTGATTAGCTTTAGACAGACTTTAACATGGTCAGACAATTCGTTGGAGATATCTTTGAACGTGTCAGTTTATTTTGATATTGTTGATTTGATAATTTCGGCAACAACCATTGTTGGCACAAAGAGAGCGTGATGTCAACATGGTTGTCAAACTCTTTTGAATGTTTCTTTTCAGGGATACCAGAACGGACAACAGCACGGTTACACTTGTATTCAGTGTTTATTTGACCATAGTTACATCAGACAAATAATCGCGAAGGAAAACATTCAAAAAGGTATTAGTGACATACAATGATTGTTGAAAGACTTTGCCTTAACCCTTTCACCCCTATGTAATAGACTCTACAATGCATTGATCTGGATGAGTCCATTATGGTCTACAGTGTTGAAAGGGTTAATGTCCCTGTAATGCAGTAACACTGTAAAATATATTTCAAGTTCAGCAAAAGTTCTTCTGTACAAAACATAAACGTAATTGCACGATTATTATATAATAACAAAAGTTCATATGCAAAAATATATATCATCCATGACCACACTCACTTTATATCTGTTTTACCAGCATTCAATCTGTTGTTTCAGGATAACTCAAATAAATTCAATACCAATAACAATACTTATGAAAAACCAGCACTTCCATCGGGATCGTATAATCGACCATTTTGAATAAATAATAAGTCAGTGAGATAAATTAAGTTTGAAAACTATGAATTTACACTATAGTCAAATCTAATTATTCCTAATACGTTAAGATCATCAGTTAAACATAACAAATCTTATTGATTAAACTTAGTCCTTTAAGAAACAATTATGATCATGTTTGTGTTTACTACGTATGAGTATCACGTGACATAGTTAAATGCGGTACGTGACGCCTATTTGACCAATAACCTATTAACAGGTCATTTCGTCAATAAACAGAATTTTCTACCAAAAATAGCACTGCGATCAGTGTCCATGGAAACCAAACCATAAACATAATTACAAATATATTTTGATTCACAAAATAACACTAAGATTAGTGTCCATGGAAACCAGATTACAAATGGACTAATATAGCAATGGATTTTCGTTGATTCGCACATAGAACAAAGTGAGCTCTTGAGAAATTGACAGAAGATAGAAGCCTATAATCAAAGCAGTTTTTGATTGGGTTTACTTAATATACCAAGCCTATATCAAATAATAAATGTAAATATTGAAGGACATAATATAGCAATCCATTAGTAAACAAGTTGTTACCAATGATACTAGAGCTTACTACCCATTTCCATGGTTATAACGACGGGGAAAATAATCAGCTCAACAAGTAAATTACTTCTTACTTTGTCCTTGAATTACAATAAAAGACGTTTAAACGAAATCATCGCCCTAAAACAAGTTTTCAAATCTAGCCTATAATATGACGCAATCTTCTGTCTATTTCTGACGTGCTCGCTTTGTAGCATCATACAATTTTTCTCAATTACAAGTTAACTATGTTCATAAATGTGTCAAACATATTGTTGTTTACATTAATATGACGTCCATTGATTCTGTACAAACTTCAGCATGTAATTGCTCTGCTTTATTTGATAATGTGCAGTACATAAAAGCCTTCAAGCTTCATGATAAAAATCGATTTACTAAAAGGAACAGCGGATGACATTTATCGCTCATTATACTTGATCAATAACCGAAATATTAACGAAGCCATGTAAATAATTGATTGCTGTTAAACTGATCAAGACAAATTTCGTCCTATATCCTCCTCAATAATTACGCAATCGGCTATGCATATTGATGTGTAGAATATGCGTCTTACGGGAGCTATATCTCCACTCTGTATTTCAAGCTTCATATCAGACGAATTAATTACAGGAGCTTGCCGTCACAGAAGAAAAATAATTAATAACGACGGCGAGTAACACGTCTAAAGTTCATAACATATCCATGGTTTTGATCATGGTTTATATAATATGTCAATGGTTCAAATGACGGTTAATATCAAGATGTCCATGGTTTAAATGACGGTTTAATCAACATGTACATGGTTAATATCAAGCTTTATCGGAAAATGGTCATATTTTATATCACGATTTATCGGAACATGTCCATGGTTTGAAGTTTATATAAATAAGCCAATGTTTTAATGACTGGTTATCACAACATGTCCATAATTTATTTTACGGTTTATATAAACAATTCCGCAGTTTTTTTCACGGTTAATCGGAACATGTCCATGGATAAAATTTACGGTTCATGACATTATTTCAATGATTTTTATCACGGTTTATATCACTGTTTGTATCATCATGTCCATGGTTTATATCAATATCTATGTTAAGTTGTCTATAATTCATAACAATCTACCGACGACTTTAGTCACGGTTTTCAGCAAAATGTTAAATTTTGTTTCAAGTAGTGGACTGTATTGATTTTAATAGGTCACATGTCACGGTGTATTACAACATGTCACGTTTCAAATAAACCTGTCATTTGTTTATAACATATCACCGATTATAATAAAGTTTCATTGTTGTTTACAACATGTTTTCATGGTTTGAAACCACATGTTGGTGGTTTATAACAACGAATGCACGGTTTATAAACATCTTTAACTTGTATGAGAATTACAGGACCCCGCTGTATCAACCTTCACTAGCCTATCACACATAACTGTTTAATTTGAATGTGTGATATTTTTCATCATTATCAAACCTGAAAACAAAATATGCACGTATTTGGATTCTAAACGATCACTTCTGGTTAATGAACGCAAAAATTACAATATTTTTGCTGGCACATTTTGAAATTTGTATAAGATGTTTTTAAACTATTGAAGTTTGACACAACATAATCCAGTTGCTTTGGGGCTATCTTTTCAACAGGTAACAGCTGGCACAGCAATGTTTATTTATCATATCCCTATCACACACTCGTCGTCCGTTCTGAGCGATAAAGTCCTGACATTCCATCCCATTAATCCGAACAAAATTGTTATCCGTACATGTCGAGGCTGTCACGTGGGAATATGAGTTGTTTTCTATAGGCGATACGGTAGGTGCTGCAAACAGTAGAGAGCAAAGTTAAAATAAAATATAATTAAGATGGTTGATTGTCAACAGTAAAACAGGAGAAAGGCATATCAAAGTCCTAGCACACGTATTCATATCATAATAACGTTTCAAACCTTTATTGATATACTGTATAACTTGTTTTTGCTAACAGGAAAACGCAAGTCAAATATATATGTGTTTTTCCACAAAAAATGTTTTGTGTTTGGTTGTCTCCCTCTGATGCAGATTTACACAAAGTAAAGTCAGTGGATATAACCTTACGTTCTACGTAAAGTGTTAAATCGAGTATTCTTGGATACCGTTATTTGCACTAGATGACATGGTACAAAGGAAATACTCCTTGTTAATACTTTGACCGCTAGTTTGTGTGTTACTGCAATATACTCCAGTTGACATTTTTTCATCTTACACGCTATACGCTTAGTGAAGTAAATAAAAATTTACCTGGCGGATTTGTACAGCTCTTACAACAAAAGTTCATCACATTAGGGTCAAGGGTACATATATCAGTGCCGTATCGCTGTATAAATTGACCACACTGTAATCCATTTATAAGGATTTTCATATCTTTACACGATTCTTCCTTCGTAAAATCTGTAACAAAGAAGAAAGCACTGCTGAAAAACTTAAACAATGGAATGAGGTAAGACACAGGCTTCGTAACTGTTTTAATGATGTAAATGTTTAAAGTGTAAATCAGTTCTAGTTGATCTGTTTGCAAAACAAATTAAATTTGATAATTCGCCTGTTTGCGATGGTTCCCATGTTAGTCAATCAGTTATGGAATTTTGTTCTCAATACTGTTTTCTACATCATATGTTACAATTATCTGAAATAAATAACCTAATATGGCAATAATCAAGAAAGCTATGAACGATTCTAAGTTAAAACTTTCTTGTAATTAGACGAAGGACGGAAACATAGCCACAACTATATCGCTTGCTCGAAGGTGTTATCTCATTAAGAAATAATTCATCACTTTTTAAAATAGTATATTGTGAAATGACAGATATTGACACAAAATTGTTGCCTGTACCGGGAAAATATAAGATTTTTTTTTCTTTTTTTTAAATAGCCTATACAAGAAAACAAATGTATTCATTTTGAATGTGATTTTGTGCAACATATAATATATCCAAATCCAATGATCAGTTGGCACGTTATAAATGTATGTAGCAATTACTTTTATTGCACGACTCGCAGCAGCGTCTGTAGAAGCTGGGGTCCCTACATCTGAAGGGCGACGCTTCATCACTACACCTAGTCCTCGAAGGCGGTACATCTGGAAACGGGCAGTCAGCTGTAAATGAGGACCAGATTATCTCAGAATTATAACCATACTATAAAATAATATATATATATATCTAGTCCACAAATGCGGTACGTTTGGAAACGTGCAGTCAGCTATCAATGGGGATCAGATTATCTCATAATTATCAATGTACACTACTAAAAGTACAAACAGCAATTATACATTGTATCGTTTCCTTACAATACACTACATTACGTCGATTTTGTAAAGCAAATGAGGTTTCTAACTTCTTGAGTAACGTATCAATATCTAAATAATAAATATCGATGCTTACATTCTTAGCGTCAAAGAACGATGTGAGTTTACCCATAATATAATAGATATTCTTAAAATTCTATTCATCTAACGGTTTTCCAAAATATGTACACATTCTAACGAAAATCGTAGTACCTATGTATGAGAATACTTTATTGTTTTGTAGCCAGAAAACCTCATAAAAGTATCATTCGAAAGTTAAATATGCATCTTTGATACACTTGGTCTAATGTCAAAGTCGTTACAAACACACCAACACAGAAACCGAGCATTTACAAAAAACAAAAAAACATTTTGATGAACTCGACAGCAAAAAGAATCTCCCATAAATACATTTGAAAAATCCTACGATGTTGTTCCACTGTTATCAACCATGGGGACGTTTACAGTATACATAGTGTACTCAATTAAATGGACTCGTACAGAGAAAATAAAACGCAAGAAAAATAAACTAAATTCGTGTAATATCGCTAAACAGATGAGTGATCAAATACGTCATACACCCTGTAATGTGTATTTGCTAAAAGCTAGAATATAAACATACCTATGACAAATCCTATAAATATAGTTACTTATTTAATTGCACTTACCTGGAACAGACGGTGCTTTGTCATCCCAAACGCATTTCCCAAGTTTACACCACTGAAACAGTCAACAAAAACGACAATGAAAGACTTTGCTTTTAGTTGTTTGTGCAGTCCATACAAAATACACGAAAGATTATGATTATAAAACGCCCTTACAATCTACAAAGCAACAGTGAAATAATTGATATGGAAATGTTTAACAATCCATCAAACAATATAAAAAAACACTTGCATTTAATTATACTAAATATTTGAAAAAAACCTACAAGGTACAAATGGCAGTTGTATGTTTGAAACAAAAGTACAAATATACACTACATTTTCCAAAGAACACAATCCGAATGAAGGATAGTTCTAAACAGACAACAAACGTATTCTAAGAGTAAAAAAAACCAGGAAAGGCATCTAGAATACATTTCTTCCATCCTCATTTTAACTTCCTGCACTACAAGTTACACCCAGCATTACCTTTCATGGATGTATCAGTCAAACGACCTTAGACTTGGTGTCAATACATATGCAATAATGTATTTAATCGTGTTGGACACTGCACTTATATTGTTGGTGATTCAGATATGTTGCAAATTATTGTATACGTGTAAGATATGTTAAGGATCCCTGTCCCACTGCACTGTGGTTTTCCGTATATATACATGCAGTAGCCTCCCCTTAACTTCCATTTGGATATTACTGTAGCACAGATGGGCCAGGACACTTCCGTTGACATGTCAGGTAGTTCATTCAATGAGAGATATATATTATAAGTCTTTCGAGTGTCTATTCTTTAGTATTGTTGTAATAACAATGCCAGTGATCAAAAATCAACATGTGAATGACCCCCTGGCCCCGTCCCCGGCCGTAATGTTAAAATCTTAGTACAGGAATACCTAGGCCGCAGTTCATGAACTGATAGGAGGTTTTACATTTAAGTTGATGCTGAGTTCATTCGTGAAGGTTAAATTCAGCCCATCGTATACAATTATTGATAAAAGGCTGTGTGAGTCAATATTTGATCAAAAGTCACTAATATTCAGGATATGTAACTAAACGAAACCACCCTTATACCAATGGTTCAGGAGATAAATTGCCATGAACTCCATCTGGCCTTCATTTCTAGGAAGTTAAGCAAGGTTTGAGCAACAGACATTCGAATTCCGATATCGGAAGCAAATTGCGGCGGATAGTTAAGCGGATTTTAATCCTAGAAGCTGCCGATAAAAGCTTTACTTGTCTACACCATGTCAAAATAATATGTATCTATGTGAAATAAATAACTTAAAAACGTTGTTCTACAGAAACATTAGTGATACCTTCCAGTAGTTCTCGCTGTTTTATAACTTTTAAGCATTCGCCATTACTGTCAGTGTTTTGAAATATGCACCAATAACAGTTGCAAAACAATGCCTTTGTACTTTTTAAGCACGCTAGATTTGCATGTCTTCTTTATTATTCCTCGAACGGCATTAAGCGCGATGCCTAATAGCCTTAGGTTGTGTAATGTTTCGATGCTATTTTTAGCTAGACCATCAATTACACTCATTCTTACTGCGGACCAATATCTGACTCTATATGACAAGCACAGAAGTTATGACACAATCGCAATATTAGATTTACGTCAAAATGTTATCAGAAAAAATCAATTTGACAGAAAGTAAGTGTATTTTATTAATGCGTAGGCTTTTAAGATTTTAGTAGAAGTGCAGTGAACATAGATTTCTCTGCAGAGAAGATTTTTTCTCTGTGGCGTTTGATTGAGGTAATAACATGGTAACATTTCGTTGTAAGGGAGAATATGGCAGAAAATATCACAATCGTCATTAAAAAGGTAGATTGTCTTCAATTATGTGTGGATGTTTGCTGGAGGCATGGTGTGAGAAAGCAACAGGAATTGATGAGACATTATAACAAAAGTATCACTAGCACCGCCTTCGTTACAAAGAGTATTGGCCATAGTACAAGTTGGTAATCCAAATGAGAAGTAAGTACCATATAAAGCAATACGGCGAGTGCCGAAACGCTTAGATAAAACGATTTTAAAATGGCAGTAACTTTATGACTCGAACGATGACGTTTTTAGTGAAAGAAAACCAACACATATTAAGTCATCAACACATAAGAACAAAAGCGGAATGGTAGCATGGGAAGAAAGGGAACGAGTATCGCCGAGAAGACTTCAACACAACTGATACCATAATGGTCCGGATACACTACCAGCATAATACAAAGAAAACAAGAGTAAGCTTCCTGCCGGATATGGTACTCATTATTTATAATTAGGAGATGGCATACCTTTTTATTTCCACAAGAAGACCCCATGGCTGCTCGTTGTTCGCTCGCTGTGATACAGATCTTCCGTTTGGGGTCATAGCAGTACATCTTATAACACATCTCCTCTGTCGAGGAGGGCGGCTGTAAAACAAACAATTTGTTAAGGACAAGTACATGTATAATGATATATCAAAACAAAGAATGCATGTAGCTTTGTTACGTCTTTGTTGAACCAAATTGTGTTAAAGATGGAAGCATGTCCATTGCCATATGGAATCGAGTTTCGATGAACAAAAAATTTCTAAAAGTCTGCGATAAACAGCTTATTTCTAAACAATAAGAAGTATCCAACGAAAATGCAAGTACTATGTTCATAAGTCAAAATAAGAATCCATATTGAAATTTCTTTTTTTACAAATTATTCAAAAAATTAATATGATATCACGAATCGGTAAACCATTTAGTGTTTTGTAAATTCCGTTCAATTTCACCGATATCGATTAGTATTTAAATATGTATTTCAGGCTTCACTTTTAGAATCACTTTAATTTGTTTCCCCAGAAATTGTACCACGTGACCTGTGAGTTACTTAACCCAGTATATGTACTACACGACTCGTGGCTTACTTACACACATGAAGGACGAATTGCCATATACATCTCTACACTGATTATGTACGTCTTCTATTTGGCCTGGAGGGATCCTCAGATAAGGCTTCACGACTATCGTAGCCAATGACGGCCCTGTGTCCTCCGCCAAGCAGTTCCGGTTCCTGAAACAACAGTATAAGTATAAATAATCAGCGCTTATTCATTTATATGTGTCAATGCTATTGCTCAGTTTGCGTCTTGTTTATCTTTTTCATTTATTAACACAGAAGTGCTTCGTTGCATTTCCTTTAACCTTTGCAAAAAATGTTACCTTTCGTTTAATGGACATAAGAATAAATTAAGTTCTTCAACATATCTACAATGGTGTTTCATATAATATCATTTTTTCACTTTCCAATTTTATGTTAAAATATTATAAGCTGTATATGAAAATTTTATATAATTGCATTTATATTGATATCGTTAAAGCTTCCAGCATTTATATAAATAAACACCGAAAATCACAATTGTAAACAAACTACAATACATTTATATTACCTGTTTGAAAGTTTTTTCATTTGTTTTTCAATCTGTCTGATGGAACAATCTGAAAATTTGAAACTATATTCTTTTGTTTTGCTGTTTATAATAGCGGATGATGGCGCCATGATGTAGTTCAATTCCTTTGGGCAACGTGACGTCAGAGAAGAAGAATCTCCGTCATGGTATATTACACCCAAACTGAAACAAGAACAGGGGTAAAATTAGAAAAAAAGTGGATGTACCATAGCACTGACATTGTTTTAGTATTTGAGCGCTAAGCTTCCTTCCACACACTCTAGCTTACTAATTAACATAGTTGATCATTGCTGACGTACGTGTACTTTACATGACTTAACAGGAGACATAATAATAGGTGTCACATGACATTGATTCTACTACATCTTTGTTAACTATTTGTATAGAAATATCTAACAACAACCGTTTTATCGCTCCTTTACATTTGTAATCAGTACCAATCTGACGGATTACTGGCGCCATCGCCTGTCCTGAACAAGGAATATAACTAAAACTTGTAATTGAATTCTAGCAAAAAATAAACTATTCCAATTTCACAAATGCAATCTACACAAATGCAATCTAGCTTTAAATTAACATTCAATCACAGACGTCTGGAAATAGATCAAATCACTTCATATTACTCCTAGGGGGTCAATGCCTTACGGAAGACAATCAAGATCATTCTATTTATTTGGTAATCAGTTCTTAACTCAAGCGAAATTTTACCATGAAAGCACAATGCATACCGAACAACATATTTCATCTGAAACCACAGTTATGGTGAAGTAAGTCGTTTAAATATTTCTGTATGGGAAAACATACATTAAAATTAAATGAACTGGAATTTTGTAAATTGTTATTCAATATTCATAATTAATTTATAGGGATATCATTCTTGTGTTGTCTTTTGTTTTGCAGTGACATATTCATTACAAGGACCTGTGCACATCGTCTGCAGTATAATAACATCGTTAGCAAGCAACATGTAAAATGAACGTCATGTCTGGGAGTGGGGCTGACAGTTATTGTCGAATGATAGATAATATACTCTTATGAGAACGACTTTTATAACAAATGGCTGCATGTTTTGCATGTAGCCACCTTCTGCTTTAAAACTATTCATCTCGAATTATGTTGCATATACCCTGCACTCAAAATACAACCACGATAAAACTGTGACTTGTGACATCTATAAACATTGGTACCTAATGTAAACGTCTTTAGCGTGGTAAAAGAGAAAACACCACAACACAGTTTAACACACGAGGAACGTAAAAATCAAATCGAGGCGACACCAAAACATACGGGATAACATCGTTTACTACCAAACTACTCTATTTGTATGGCTAGAGACACCTTTTACTCCTCTCAACACAGCGTTCTTAAATGACATTTTTTGTTGATAGGACGTACAACCATATAAAACAAATCTCTAAACAAATGTTAGATCCCTACTCATTTAACTTACTTATGTCCGAGCTCGTGCGCTGCAATGCCGGCGGAGTTATATGAGCCGTGATCCACTATCACAGACGTACTCATAGGCGTACAGATACCACTGAGGTAGCTGGTACCTGGAGGGAAGAAAACACTTATATATGAGATACAGACTGAACAGTTTGTCAAAATACGTTAATTAAGTATTTTGTAAATCCGGCAGTTAATTGCTAGTTCTTAGGGAAATAAATATACATCCAAAGTCTCGGATATCTATCGAGGTTTTAAACAAGTCTGTTTAAGCTCAAAGAATAAGTTTGAAACATTGTGCCATATCCTACATTTTGCTGTGATACTATTTCTTAATTAAAAAAAATATCACAAACAAAGTCAAATATTTCGGCGTTAGGAAGTTATGATGAATAACTAAAATATAATTTCTATTTCTTTTACCTGAATTGCAAAAAAACTGATAAACATATAAGAAGACTTAATTATATCTCACCAAGTATGTGACCTCGCCCATTTGTTGCATCATGCCTGTGGGGAAAGAAACAAAACCTTATAAGAGCTAATAAATAATCAATCAATACAAGAAATGGGCAGCTTCCCATGCAACTATCTTTTATATTTATCCTCTCTCTTACTTTATCATTTGCATGTGTGTGTAATTATACGTGGTACAAAATGTAGGTACAAATCAATATTAATAAAATTGAAGTAGTCTCACTTCATTGCAAGTTTTCTCATCTGCAGATCATTCTTATTTATATCAGAGGTTTGTTTCGGGAATCATAATATTAAATTGAATTTCCGAAATATCCAAAAACAATAATAAAAAAAATGAGTTGATGTATATATAGTGTTCCGCGTGATTGAGCGTAATTGCGTACTTCGTGAATGTCATGGCATATGTAACTTACTACATCTGTGAGAAGCATTGCGCATGCCTGATGTCTATCTCTATGAGTAACACGACATACATTAATACGTCCTTTGTGAGTGACATTGCCTGCTTTGCTACTTACTCTGTGAATAACATAGCATGATCATGGTGGGGCAGGTTCGGCTTTCCTTTCAGAAAGTTTGTCAACCCAAGAAGTGTAGCACTCCCGTCGACCTTTGACCTGATATCACCTCCCTGACGGAAGGTCAGTATAAAAGGCAGGTCTGTTCTGTTCTGAAATTAGTCATATATAGTTATATATTAAATATAGAATGGCAATGGTTTAATCCAATTAAGCATTGTCCAAGTATTATGAATAAATGAGCATACGCATGAAGAGACATGTTTTAGACAAAATATCCGCCCAATTACTTTCAATCAAGTAATTTTATTTAATTCTAGAGTAGTTATTGTACTCTAAATGAAGATTTCTTATCACCTAACATACACAACACCAGTTATTTGCTGTCTGCGATGAACCACTAAAGCACCGTTTTAGTTACAAATTCCGTATTTACTCTGTTGTACATATTACTTCATTCCTGTAGCTAATGTTGAAAAGTTGAATATAAAGCAGGTAACACATTTACATAAGTGTCATAACACTTGTTTTTGTTTCCTTTTCTGTCCTATAAAATGTACTATTTATATTTCGATGTAATGTCAAACAAAATTTGAATAAAACAAAGTTTAAACCAAAGCACCGTCTAAGACTGGATAAAACTGGACGATTTGAAAAATAATGTAGCGGCGAGTACTCACTTTAGCAACAAAAAATCCTGCTAATCTTATAGACACTCGGAAGTCTGTATTATTTATTGAGGAATATCGAAGATCCATCTGTAACAGGACAAAAACATATCAGTAATCGTAATATTTGTTAAGACAAAGGGAGATAACTTCATTAGAATAATGTTTATTTCTTTATTTATAGTTACATTTTTTCAGTAAAGATACGGAAATAGTTATGCGATTGACATGGATATAAATGCTGCAACAAGCCTTAAGTTGTGTCGAACGACGGGGAGACACGAATTTTAGTATTCAATGTTACTAGGAAATTCAGGCAAGTTGCAGTTTAACAAATCGTTTAAAAATCAACACAAAATTATTGAATTGCTATGTTTCATAAAGTAACTTATCGGATACTTACGCCATTAACTATATGAGCGAAGTAGTAGCGGAGTTGAGTCAAAGCCTCGCCGTCCTGTCCATTTGCCTTGTCTAAAAATCTACAATCAAACAAATGTGACCATTGAATTTTGCAATAGTTTTAAAACAATTATATATTTTAATTTACAATAAACAATACTGAATGGTGTATGCTTACGCTTTATATTTCGGTTTAGAAAAAATGAAGGTTTTATTTCTACGTATACCGTTGGCATAATTATCATTGTATCAGTGGTATAATTATTATAGCACCAGTGGTATATTTTACACAGCCCTGGTTTAAGCAAGCAGATCAACACTGAACAATGTTCTTTTTAAGATTATCTTATTGTTATTATTATCTGTGTCGTGTTATATTGTGCTGCTAAGCATGAACCATCTATTCTTTGTAATTAACATACTAATTGATAAGGTCATTATCTGTATCATAACAAATGGGTGATTTACATTACTTCGATGGAAATTGTAACTGTGTATTGCATTAGTGCGAAAATATAGCTAGAGGAACATATTGGCATTGTAACTTCGGAAATGTCCCTGAAGATTTTCAACATACCATAATTTTAATTTGCAATTATTTTTCAATTGTAACATTCTCATGAAGGAGTTATTTTCCACACATGACTGTTTCTTCTCTGTACTTTTTTCCATCGGTAGATAAGTGTATTTAACTGAAATTGCCATCCGCACAAAGGGAGGCAACCCTGACACATCTCTTTCAAATCCAGTTACACAAACAAATTGTTTCTGCATCAGGATCATGAAGACTAGTAAATAAAGTGTCAACATAATGCAATAAATTATATAAAGCTTTATGGCCTTTTTAATTAGTTAAAGTCTCTCTTTACTTAATTTTCTGAACTGTAACCCTTCCAGGTGAAAAAACAACAATCCAGACTAGAGAACAAAAACAGATTCCGTCACAGGTTTTGCTAAAAAATAATGTAGCTGCCATAAGTCTAACTTCTATTGCATTTCGTGTGTTCATTCAATTAACGAAAAGGGTAAAACGTAAAATGCTGTAAATGTAATGTGTAGTATTGAGTCTACACCTCAAGGTAAAGCAAAGTATGAGAACCCTTTGGGTAATTATATTTCTATTCTATACCAAAAAAGCTAACAACCCGTCAGGTTTGGACATTGGATTGTGTTCAAATGCAATGAGTTCTTGTTCGTAACATCACGATGAAAAGTATTGTAAGGTTTGTTAAGTGTATGGAAGTTTGCGACATATTTTCTCTAAGAATAAAACCGTTTTAGTTATATACGTACTTTTTGTAGAGACTGTAGTCGATCATGATGAGGACTTCTACGATGTAATCGCTGTTCTCCTCCTTTAAGTCATTGTTGTACTCATTCATACGATTAGAGGATTCGACAATGCTAACCATCCGCCTTCCTAAGATGCTCACCGTTCGGCCACCTTTAATAGTAAAAAAACCAATTAAATACTAACGATATAACGAAATGTAGGGAGAGCTGAAATAGGGAAAGTGTACAACAAACAATAAGATAATACCGTTATGTAAAAAAAAAACAGAATTCGAACTCAACATAGATACAACTAAGACAAATATTAACAAAGGAACAATTTAAACGGAGATCATTGGAAAAGTACAAGGATATCAAGACCACGTGTTTCAGAAGAGTAGGCGTCTTTTGCTTCAATATAAAATGACGTTTCAGATTACTGGGGAGTCACTTGTTTAGTTACATGGACACCTATTTATTTTGTTGATTTATATGTACACGAGTCTATAATCTAAATTCAATAGCGATACACAATGCACCACGAAGTTCCAGAAATATGATATATGTCTGACGGGAACAGAAAAGACAGGAGTACATGATGATATACACTATGAGCTGACTAAAAAATTCCACAGAAACCCAACGGAAACTGAACCGAGAATCCAATAATACAAAAGAAATATACATGAAACGCCTAACGCCATAGATACCCGAGAAAAAATAAGCTGAGGACACAATCAAACAGCACAAAATACACAATAAGCCAAAACGAATGCCAGAAAGAATCAATCAGGAACTGACAAGATAATAATTTAAGCAAAATAAATATACCATGAACCTCCGAAATTGCCAAATAATTTAGAAAAAGGAGCTAAGGCGACACAACAACACAAACCTCACAATGAACTGACTGTAATACCAGAGGCGAACCAAGTACTCATTCTTTGTATCACTCACAGTGTGTCCTGTCTAATCCAGAAACGTATGTAGGCCACAAACGAACTTAGGCATACACATGTCTTTAATCATTGTAGACACTGTGATAATATAGGGGAAATCAGGTCATGGTGAAGACTGCAGCAATACTTAAACGTAGCTTGGCAGGTAGAAGGTCGTAACACGATAGTGTATAACACGACAGAATTCATTATTAAAATACTGATACTTAGAACACGCAATGAAAGAAGTACACTGTACGAAGTGACTTATAGATCCAACAAGTAGGAAAGGCTAAACAGACACTGCTAAAGAACAGCAAGTTTATGAAAGTTAGTGGAAGTTTGGATTAAAAGAGATCTAATAGAAGTAACGTCTGTTGTATTTATTCGGAAAAATATCTTGTTTGTCGAACCAAAATGTCCGACGAACAAGGATCAACTACATTCACAAACCAAAGTGTCCAGAGAAAATCCGCTGTCAACAGTTTCAATATTGCGAATTATCGTCAAGCACCTTATACTGTGGTAATCATACCACTTGCAGGTACTAGAAAACGCTTGGTGACTACAACACACAAACAAGTGTAGTCGCGAAACAAGATTTGAGCATTTTAAATAGAGTCGTATTTGCCATAGCGTCAACACCAAAGTACACAAGACGAACTTGGTGAATAAAAAAAGCTCGAGTTGACTCTAAATACTAAAGTGCAGTTGTATATCTATGTGTCGATCTGCTCACTTTTGGATCATATTACAATAATAAAATAGCAATGACACGACCGATGTCAGACAACATATCACGGAATAATGTTACATGTAACGGACCATATATGGACGTTAAATTTAAAAAGCAGGTAATCAAATAGGGGAGCTCATGAGGAGTCCACTACGATGAAGCATTCCGTGATCGGACAATCACTATTTACAAAAGGAAAACAATTTCTGGTGTTCTTTAACAGCAAAGTGTCACAAAAATATTCGGTTCCCTAACCCTAACCCTAACCCTAACAACCTCATCATCCGGAGTGGTAATTTATTTAATTGAAATATGTTTGTGTACACAGAAACTAATGCATATAATCACAACAAAGACATGGCTATCTGGCTGAGTGCTAAGGGCATCATTAGGTTTGGTTTTTCCTGGTAGAGTAATAAGTATGTGCCCTCCTCATAGAACACGTTTGCTATGTGTGGTCAGTCTATCAACACCTTAGAGACGGATTAATAGGACCAGTATTACATGTGAACATTTATTTGATAAGAAAAATAAAGAAACGTTATGTAACTGTATGTTAATGTACCTTATTCTTGTGAAAAAATATATACAAAATAAAGTGTACTTTTAAAGGTAAAACAGATATTTCAGGTGTTATTAAGTTAACACTATAAGACTCGCGTTGGTCTGCATGCACCTGCCGATTAGCTGTGGGGAACATGCTTGTTTAATTATGGCAAATGATGTCCATAAACTGTGTCCACATGCGTTCTTACTATACATGTTTATATTTTCTTTGGCCTGAAGGTGGCCGAATCCGTATGTATGTGTTGGTGACTGTACTTTAAATGGCAACTCCCTGCATAACTGACCGCTGGTCAGTTTACTTATGTGAATATGTGAAGGATATACATGTTTGCATGATTGAAAAAACATAGCTTGGCCAATAGAAAACGTGTGAAGTTAAAACTACAAACCCTAGTGTCGACACAAAACGATACTTTGAAACTACAAACAGAACGCCAAGAGGGATAAAGTAGCATACATATGTTGTTGTATTTAAATAATTACCACTGTTAGAGTATGGTTAGGTACCCAAATACACTCAAACCAAATTAGATCTCAATGAACAGGAATCAGGTTGACATCGAAATATCATGACCCGCAGACATTATGGCGGAACCACATAGTCATATGAAGGATTAATAAATCCGAATCAGCAAAACACAATTATCGTAGGTCTCTGTTTTAAGAAATGTTTTACATTAACACCTTAATACATTATTCTGTATTGTAAATAGAATAAAAAAGTGAAAATTCCAAAATCTTCTTACTATGGGACAATTGCTCCAGGATTTAATCGAAATACGCTAAATTATCACCAGAAATACGTTATAAAAGGCCCCTATAAAAAAAATGTAATCCAAAACAAAATGCAAAATAAGTTATCATTAACAATATCATATGGCCAGGTTAGCTAGATAGGGCCCTATTATTGTTATCATTATTTCGTCAGTTTAGAACTGAAATGACAACTTCCATTTATTTGTTAATGCTGATAAGCTATAGGTACGCAAAAAAGTGTCTTGGTAACAGTAACAGATAAAAGTACACCAGTCTACTAGCCGTGCTAACGATGTGTCACCGATAACAATTTCTGTGTTAATACATACATTTATCACATTAATCTTGACCTACAATATGTAGTAGACATAAAATAATAACTGCAAAAAAACATTTTTTGTTTCATTTCAATTGAAAATTAGAGTGACAAGTATGCTAAGTGACCTATCCGTCATGAAAGTGTTCCGGTAGTGACGTTAATACTCGTGATAACACGGTATGGTGCCAGAATAGACAGCATGCATGATTTATATTAGCCCAGTGACAGGAGGTGAGAACCGGACGCGGAGGAGTAAGTAAAACCATCTCCATAAAAACTACTGGACAGAACCACACGATAGCAGGTGTTTAGCCTTGTCACTGTTTCCTGACATTGCTCGATGAAAGTTAATATGATATTCTTGTTCGGGGATTTTTGTTTTAATATTTGAAGCAATTAACGTTAATGGAAAAGGATTCTGATATGTATACTATTATTTAGGTTGACGAATTCTGACAGGTGCCAATAGACGCACCTTTTAGTTAGATTGTTTTAGTTTTTATGATATGTTTATTGTGTATATTTTCGCATATGTGGAAAGAAATTAACCTATATGTGTTGTGTTTCTGTTTGCTTATACACTTTATAATATATCCGTATGAAGTATATGAAGTATATCCACTCTATCTGCACAAAATATACAAGCAATCTGACATAAAATATGATTCAACGTAGAATATATGCATTCAAATACATGTATGCTACTCGCACTCAAATATATGTGAAACGTATTCACTCGATCATATATGAAAACCATATGCACCCAGTTGAAAAATGACACTACAGACAACAATCAAACCAAAATATTCTTAGATTTTCACATGTGAAGAAACATGTCATCATGTCTTTATTTCCTCAAAACTAATGAACAGTTAGTGCAAGTGACATGAAAAATGAAAAGACAATTGGTGCGAGTGTATATTGAAATTCAATTGATATAATTATAATTTCATAATCATAGCTTGAAAAAGGAATAGACAAGTTAATATACAATTAGCTATCAGTTACTGGAAAGTTATAGTGAATGCCTTAACGGAAAATATAAGGCAAAATTGAATCAATGACGTGAGCGATTTAACATCGTCATTAAAGGCATCACCACAAATGGCAGCGATTGGAGCACCAAGCAGAGCGGCCATGCACGGGATATTTCTTTTTCAAAATTCGTAGAAAAAGTATCTCGCCAATCTGCTAACTCGTAGCAGTCTAACACACAATGGGCGACTGCGTCTTTAAATGTAAAATCAGATGGAGCAATCTACATTTCGGAAACAGTTTTGCAAGTTCGAATAAAAGAAAGATGACACTACGAAAAGGACCATATCACTGAAGGTTTCATTTCAGGATGGAGACTTATGACTCTTGAAAAATCAGACGAACGATCTGAAAAAACTGTTCCAGTCATCTCTAACGTTGTAATACGCTAGCCTGTGTCTACAATTACGGGTAACGTATGAACTTTATTTATTTTTTACAACAATTTGTAACTTGTATAATCTCATATAAACAACTATTTCTGGCACAGATGGTAGCGCGCAGGGAGTCTTAAAGTGGGAGGAAACCGGAGTACCCAGAGAAAACCCACGCGGTCGGGCAAGCGACCCCATATATGTTTACGTCCGATAGGGTTATCAAACGCAGGTGCCTTGGTGAAAATTGAGTGTGCTATCAACTACACCACCAAAGGTAATGCTTGCCACCGAAGTTAGTTTTCACAGATAAGTTTGATTATAGTTAAGGTCGATACTAGTATGTGTATTTCAGTGTGTTTTTCAATAGTAGAGGTTAACATCATCATCAAAAGTATATGTTTACATCATCATCAAAAGTAGATGTATGTAAACAACATCATCATCAAAAGTAGATGTTTACATCATCATCAAAAGTAGATGTTTACATCATCATCAAAGGTATATGTTTACATCATCATCAAAAGTAGATTTGTACATCATCATCAACAGTAGATGTGTGTAAACAACATCATCATCAAAAGTAGATGTTTTCATCATCATCAAAAGTAGATGTTTACATCATCATCGAAGGTATATGTTTACATCATCATCAAAAGTAGATGTTTACATCATCATCAAAAGTAGATGTTTACATCATCATCAAAAGCATATTTGTTACTACACCAACAACGAATATATATTTCTTATTAGTAGCGTAGATGAATAGTACACTTAACGGTTGTTTTTGTTTATTTTTTCCCAAACAGTTTCGTATGAATACTGAAAATCACACATATTCCACATTGCTTTTATTATTTAGCATTTAACTACCTAAATATGTAGACATATATAAACAAGAAATAGACTCACATTTGTAATTTTGTTTTGCTGTCACCTTTTATTGTCCTTCGAGCTCTAATTCTGTCGATGTATGTTGACACTGATTACTTTCTAATATATTGTTTACATTACTAAACATACATTTTTGTTTTTGATTGTTTAATTGTTGACGTCGATATTTCTAGGTAAAGCATGTGTCAGAAAGTTGATGTCTGACCATTACTATTTCCCAGGATATACAATGGGTAAAGGTCTTGATCGTTTGCACTTTATTTGACCAGACATAAGTCATATATCTTATACCAAAAGGTCAAGCTAGAACAGCAACTCCAGTTAATCATTTTTTGTGAAGGGATTTAACGCCTACGCATTTTCTGACGATTATATTACGGATTGGTGGTCATGTTACCATAGTGCTTTGGTATATATTTAGATAGTAGACTTTCTGTTTGAGCATACGAATTAAGCAAGAAATCTAATCACTGGTATTAATACAAGTTATGTGACCTACGCCTAACTTTGACGACATAATTCATCATAGCGGTTGTCAAGAATATGTAAGAAACGTTTCATGTGCAGGTTAATAATGTTTTTACTTTTGTTATCTCATCAGTTCATGCTATATTTCCCTACCTATTTTGGGTCTGATGTTTTTCTTATATGTCGATGCCGTGGTTTAAGTTTCCTTTTTTCCCTTTTACTTGTGTTCCGTATGCATTGCTCAGACAAATAATGACGATAGTTTTATAGTTGAAAGTATGACGCATCAATCCTCGAAACCACAAGAATAGTCTTTTTTATTTTCATTTATCTGAATCAACAAATAATTGAAAGTGCGCAATATTCTCCTGACTACTGAATTCTATATTTAAGCAATGGAACGAAGAAACACGACTTTTTAGCAGTTTAATCAATCCAATGGCGTATTCATAAGGTGATTTGATGACTAAAGTAAAACAGAAGAAACTATACCACAACCTTAGCTAAACTGCACGAAATTGGAACTCATCGTCGAAACAAATAGCCAAAAACAAAATGCGATATGAATGCAAAACGTAAACACGTATGCATATTCCTAACCGACAAAGTTTTCGGCGTATCTAGCAAAAGTCGACGCCTAAAAGTTGCTTTATAGATTGCATGAAACAGATTTAACTTAAACTTGGCGCATAACTTTTTGGTTGAAATATTTCTCCCTAGCATATATCTAGCTAAATTTAGTTTCCATCAGATGAGGACCAGGTTAACCTCTTACCAGTTAATTCTATGTCAATATAACCTTTAACCACGACATTGTCTGTGTTGTGTGTATTCGTGATACATTAGTCACACTATCAAATCATACAGACAATTAGTATCACGGCAAAGAATATACTTTACGTTCAGCACAATAATTACCATATATCTATTATGCCTTAGTATTATAGATGTAGATTTCCTTAGATGTGATCATAAATAATTAAATGTGACATTTTGATTATTACGGTCGTCACTTTAATGATAATTTTTGAAAGATTATAGCATTTGCAAGACTTTAAATGACAGTTGTATAAATATTTTTATTAATTTTGCTTTGTATTACTTGATGGAGTGCCATTCCTATATACAATACACAGACAATGGAATACATAAATGTTGTTTATGCTAAACTGATGAGTTCAACAGCAATTCATTAGTTGTGCTGTTTTTTCTATATATTGGTCACTTATTTAGCATAATAGCAATTATTAGACCGATCAGCTATGGGTTAAATGGATCATTTGAGCATGACGTCACAATGATCTGTTAAGTCAGTTTCATGTTTATTTACCTATCAATCAATTGTCTACTCATACAACCCCCTTTACAATATTATGTTAATGTAATGATAGGTTACCTACCTGCTTGGTAATAAATCTATATATTACTGAACGAATAGGAACCAATTATGCTAAATGTTTTGAGAGTTCAACTTTCATGTATGTTTCAAACGTTTTGTCAGCTACATGTAAGCTTTTATTTCATTGTCAACTGATTTCAGAGTTCAGTTCCAAACTCATTATCAGTTGTCCTCAGAGTTGAACTCTATTCTGTTCCGTATGCATTGCTCAGAAAGAACGAATACACACAACACAGACAGTGTCGTGGTTAAAGGTTATCAAATGTTTTGAGAATCCAGCTCCCATCTATTTGTCAACAATTTTGAAAGTTGTGCTTCCATCTTTTTGTTTATTGTTTTATAAGCTATTTTGATATTTCATTTACCAAATATTTGTCAATTGTTTTGAAAATTCACTGTTTGCATATTTGAATGAAATATATAAAATATTTACACTTCGCTGGAAAATAGTGACAGAGGTTTTACCGCTAGGTACAGAATAAAACTTGTTGCGTTTCCTCGTATTTTCGATGCAAGATATCGGTTTCAAAATTGCTGTTTTCCCTTTTTCCAAAGTAAACCAAAATTTAAGTCAAAACAAAAAGCCGATCTTATTATCAGCTGAGTTGATATTTATAAGTCAATGAACTTTTTTGCGCTTTACATATTTAAATCCTGTTTTTAAGATACAGGTTAATGACCGGATGAAGTACAAACGCGTCAACAAGGGAAGACAACTCATTATTTATATAATGTGCTGTCTGGCAACTCATTAATTATGATAACATGTAACGGTTATTGGCACACTAACACCTAGAGTTGATTAATGTCTGAGAAGGTGTTGTTAGGTCGGGGTGATCATTGACCTGTTAACTTAACATGTTGCTAGCCCCTTAGGTAACGAGGACTAAGGTAACCCCGCCAACACTGGCACTGGTACAACAAATAGCCCCTCGTGATGTCATTTAATTTATAATAGTTGTCTAATGTATCTGACAGTCGATGATTTACCAAGCAACAGGAAATGCAACACTACTCATACGTGTATCTTTATTACGTGACTTCATTTGCCAATTATTGACATCGTTAATTCATTTGACAGTTGTTTTCGTGGCCTCATTTACTGGTGTTGTCTTTTTATGACTGCAAGTTAAAGTTCCGTCCTTGTGTGACGATTTTTTTCTTTTCTATCAAATGTATTTTTGCAAATAGTTTTGTGACAGTACACCTCCATTTGATATATATAATGAACTCAACACATGCATAGCTATTTTGAAAGCAATATATATATATACAATGTACGTATACATTGAGATTATTGACATACGAAATTACGCGAATTTGGTAAATTGCAGTTTTCAGATGGATTAATATTACTTCCTTTGAACTTTACAAACTTATATTTTAATCTTGCTTGTAACAAGCATTTTCATTGGCTTAAAAATTTATGTTATCAGCCCATAATGTAAAATAAATGACGTCGCCGTTTGTAACGTCGCTTTTGATTGGCTGATACAGCAGCGCAATAAATTCTAAGAGAAAATATTCCATCAATAAAAGTGGATTTCCACAGGGATTGTGTAAAGTAGATTAAATTATAAGGTTTAACTTGAATATATTTTTCGCGGTTTATTAAGAGTACACTCCGTTTTTTGTGTTATATCTCCATAACATGAAAAATATATTCAAGTTAATCCTTAAATATTCCTTGCAATCTTACATTTGTATAATCGCGTAAATGTACTTTCCGTAAGTTTGGATGTTTGGCTCAAAAACTGCCTAGGGGTTTCGTTGTCACTCACTTCTCTTGTGACAACTTGGCATTATCTTGATTAAACCTAGATGTCGTCAATGAACAGAAGACGCTTACCTATCCGGAGCACCATGTTTTATTGTTGTATTCGATCAAGTATTTCAGTGACAGTCTTTCCTTTATTAATATTTTGCTATAGTTCATCGATTGCAGTTCAAATTGCTGTTTGCTTTTTTACATTCCTTGATTGTTTTTAATTAGTTAATATACATTTAGTTTGAGTTTACATTTAATTAACGACAGCCATGTAAGGAAAAATACCAACGCCTTCACATATAATTGTGATTAAATAGGTACTTAATGGGTTTTTTCTGGCTACAAATATATTCAATTATTCATGAATGCAATGGTATCAACACACCATACATCGAATTCTACATGAAGTATGTCGTGTCTACTGTGATGCCAGTTTGTTGTAATATGTCAATAGCACTCTCGCCTACACGCAAACAATAACATAAATCCAGCTATACTTTTAGCTCTTACATGTACCTTATTGAATCGTTTGTGTTTCTCGGACAGACATTTTTTTTTACAGATGTCTTTAGACTAGAGTTCGACCTCAAACACCTAATAAACGCAGAGGAAAAAGACGACGACATATTAATGGTGGAGTGTGAATGTCCTCTATCAAATATAATATAGACATCGTTAAATAGTCAAAAATAACTTAGTGTGAACATAGTAGGACACCAACAACACGAATGAGGGCGATACCAAAACAAGAGACATCAATAAACCACAAAACGGATACAAAATGATGCTTTCTGTGATAGTTAGTTCATTGCATTATTAACGGCCCATCAACACAGAAAAGATCGCCACGGCTAATAATTGGTTGATAGGTTTTCTGGGTGTTGAGGTATTATCTACACAAACCAATATATCAGTTAGACAAAGAGGTTAATATTTTGTTATAAGGAAATCTTGAACAACTGCGCGCTTTCTACAGACGCATAAAGACATTGACGTTTGTGTCAAATGGCACTGCCATATGTAGGCGTTTGTTATCTATCTTTTACAACCATTTGTCTACCAACGCAAACAATCACCTTACTTCATTTTCAAAAATTGGTTGTCCGGGTTTATTAACTTAATCTGAGTTGGTTTTAATGTACAGAATCAGATGCTGCCTGCTATCGTATAAACTTAATCAGAGAGTAACCTTTCCTCAGTAACACATAAAAACACGCTGACATTCCATTTAAAAGTATTTAAAGGGTTAATGAATGTGTGGGACTGTTTTTAGAACACAAGTTGTAAGAAAATACTGTTAAAACTATGTACAGATACTTATTATTTGAATTATATTTTACTACGGTGTCACTTGTAAAAAGGGAGAGTCCTTAGTTTTGTTTTGACATAATTATATCCTGTGTGATATGCCATGTGTCAGACAATATTAATTTCATTGTACTACAAACCTATCCATATACCTAAATATATCACTAGAGTGAAAACGGGTTATATAAATGCTATAACGACAAAATTTACAGCCATAAGTTAGCGCTATGACAGTTCATGATGCTTTCAAATGCTAATGTATATTTTATAGCTGCAAATTACATCAACAACAAGTTACTGCTGTGAATAATACATGTATGTGTTAGAAACGCCAGACGTTTGCTGGATGAATGGGAAATCATTGCTGTATGTTATAGCAGTGTAACGGCATTAAGAAACATAGGCATATATATGAATAAGAATTTAATATAAAAGGTTACAAATATAATCAAACAATTCGTTCTATTGAATAGTATTATACTGAAAATGTTTTCAAAGGAAAGTAAACAATAATACAATGTATCTCAATGCTAGCTATAATTGAATAAAAACAGAATTCCGCACAATGGCAGTTATGTATCTTGAGGAGAGCGGTACCACAAAGCAAAAAGGAAAGTTGAAAAAATGTATCATTTTGTACCACTAAGACCACATATAGAGGGATACACAAGAGAAAAGAATCAAATAGGGAGAAAAAGGAATGATACAATTCCCATGTGTTGCCTTGAGAGCAGCAGATTAATCAAAGGAAAAGAAAAGAAATCCACGATTCTGCATTTTGGTCAACATTTAATGCCTTTTCTCGATTATTGCATTGGGATACAGCAGGCATTGCCTGCAAAACAAGCAAACACGGAAACATTGAAACTCAACCTCAGAAATATAAAGCCTGCCACAATGTGAAACACTTTCTAATTGTTCCCGTCTAATCAGGTAATGGATGTCGGTGTATACACATAACAATGAAGATTAATTTATTGTATGAATACTTATTTGTCGGTATACTAAATTGTAAGTATAGTAAAGTGTAAGAGTAAGAAATGTAGGACAATCAGTATGTAATGTTATACAAGCATGCAATAAAAAAAAGTTTACTTACTGGCGACGAATGTACTGCTCCGCTTTGTGATATGATGTGAAGATTGGTTGATAAGGAGATGAGACAGAGAAGATGATGGCTCCACCTGGTGGGCTTCGTTGTCTGAAATATATACACCCTCCTGTAAAAGGAAAAAGATACATAATTCATGATTGGCATTAATATAACAAGGTGTTCTAAGAGCATCTCCTGCTTTCATCGTCGAACCTTGCTTAATAAATCTAGGCCAAAACCATGTCACGCCCTCATAGTGAGGACGGGGGTAGCTTCAACTAAACAACAAGGTATAATAATAACTACATCTTACATGTGCAAGATAGCAAATATTTCCAAGATGGACAGCTCTAGCAGAATGTATGGGTATAACATGTCTGTGTTAGTATTAAAGGCAGCACATTGCTTTAGCTCTCTGCAATAAACAAATTTGTATATATCGGATAAAACTACTTTTTTATAAGACTGGGATGTAAAGAGGACGATATGCAATGATTCAATGATGGGCTTATGCAGTATGATGTCGAGAAATCTTAAGTGTATTCTTTTCTACTTTACAGATACAGAGAGCAAATTGACGTATTGTCAGTGTTTAGGCCTTTATGTACATTTAATTAAGCTTTAAAAGAAATGATAGATTCACAACGTTGACAAGTATACTTACTATTTGTTTATTTTTTATACCATTTTTGTTTACTTTTACTGCGAATGCACCAACTCTGTCTTTTGAATGATAAAATGCAACACCCTGAAAAATAACAAAACAGTGCCATGGGTTAATGTACAAATGTGTAAGTTTATACAACGGAAAAACACAAATGGATTAGACTGCATGTTTAGCGAGCATAGATCCAAAATTTATATTAACAATGATACATAACTATTGCTACATTATAATGGCTTATGTTATATATGTCACGGTCCGCAGAACTGCAGTACAACGAGCCTATGGTGTACAGGGTCTGTTGTCTGCACGATTCTTATCCTAAAATGATGGGACGTGATTACGTCCTGGAGCAAAATATGTTATCATATGGCTAAACTCCACCAGCCTCGGATGGGGTATGAGATGGTTTGGGCTTTGTATTATGGTTTCAGTAATGTATTATTTTCCAAAGGTAAACAATAACAATAGCGCCGTTGAAAATATGAACCAATAACAAACAGATCATCTATGCAGCCTCTTCAGCATACTTACAAATACATACATATGTTTAGGGTAGGGATCACGTGTTTAGCATTTGAATAAGAATCGTGACTATAGTATCTCATGAATTTGGGACAAACGAACACAATAAGAACGTCAATAGTAGAAGTAAGATGGTGAAGGATTTAGAATGTGAATGTGTCTCTTGATTGTTTTCTCATAGACAGTGTTGATACAAACAAAAACACCGTACTGATATATAGAGGATCTTACACGAGTGGTCATGTAATATTGAATTTATTGAACAAGTTTATTAATTTCATATGAAACGAGC
>JAUMHH010192548.1:0-13998 GCA_032359455.1 Chlamys rubida
CTACTGAGTACACCAGCTATACTGAGTACTGACATCAGCTGTATTAAGCATAGATCTATACTAGGAACATTAGCTCTTCTGAATACACCAGCTTTACTGAGGCTTTACTGAGTACATCAGCAATACTGAGTACATCAGCAATACTGAGTACATCAGCAATACTGAGTACATCAGCTGTACTGGGACCATTAGCTCTATTGAGTACACCAGCTCTGCTGAGAACACAAGTTATACTAAGCAAAACAGCTATACTGAGTACTCCAGCTCTCCTGAACACAGCTCTATACTAGGAACACTAGCTCTGATTAGTACAGCAGCTATGCTGAGTACATCAGTACACAATTGCATGCTGTTTACATCAACGTAAACGAGTAAATTTCATATACCGAGTACATCATTTATACTGAGCTTTTCTTATGTCGTTTCTTCTTAACAGCCTTCCATTCAATGAAAAACATACCGACACTGCAGCAACACATCTTAACTTAGAAACCCTTCATTGTTCGGCACAGTTCAGTTTATGTACCAACAACAAATTTCTCACTTAGAATCCTTATTCATATTACACAAAATACATAAATATAATTCTGTGACATTTTTACCGGTTAAAAATATTCTTTTTTAGGAAACTTAAGATGATGTCTGTTTACTGTGTCAAATAACACTTTTCATGTCCACACTAAAATGACCAATCAGAGAGCCGGTTTTAAGGTGATGAAATAAAAGAAGCAACTAACATTTTCATTTGTGACGTTTCTTAAGGTCCTTAAACTTTTTAATTGGACGGTACAATACAGCATTCATTATGATAACATACATACATGAGCATAAATAATCTACTTGGAGAGCTCATGTCTTTTTAAGGAACATATCCACGAGCTGAAAATTTCTCATATTTTTTCAGTCTTGCAATTCAATAAAGAAAAATATCAAAATGTTCACCCAACCTATGAAAATATAACTGTTATTCAGTTAATAAACCCAGTATATCAACTATTTGGTACATGAGGTAGAAACGCATCGTTTATATACAAGTTGAAAGGTAATGAATTTGTCTTCATGTGAGATGAACGTGACACATACAGAGGTGACTGCACTTTAAAAATTTGTAATAGATATCAGCCAAAAATGAGTTACACTGCATCGAACAGCTGCTTTGTCCTTCTATGTCACATCGGTGATACTAGGGGGCCAAAAAGGTGAAATCCAAGTTGTCTCAACTATTGTTGAATTTCGATGTAAATATTACTTGTTGTTGAAGTGTTTCCTCGGGTCCTGATGTAGTCTTTTAATTCAATTTTCTGTTATAATGAAACATCTCTGTGTTGACAATGGTATATATGGTATAGACTATATACACTGGAGAATCACCGTTAGCCTATGATGTCAGTTTAAAGGTAACAGGACACCCACCCATACTGATAAGGGAACACATGGTATACCCGCTAGGGGTTGTACTTAGTGTACTAACTAATGAGGCGAGTCATATTGAGATGATAATTTTATTGTATATTTTACACGAGATATATATTATAAATTATATCTGTACACAAGACTTAGACATTACATAGGCGTATAACTGATATCATACAATGTATCAAGTTACAACAGTTATAGGGGGTAGGTTGTAACATCATGTAACACAGTGTTACCAGGATACACCGATGTAGCATTAAATGTCAGAGTTAAATGTCTTGTTATCAGGAAACAGGACAGTTATCAAATAGTATGAATTTTAAACAACCTTATGAACCATAGATGTGCTATGTTGTAGTGCATAACCCAATACGTCCTGCTCATCAAAGAGCAGAATAGATAATACTGAACCTCATCAGACAGTAAGACGTTGTCTACGCCTTATAAACAATGAATTAGCTCCTTTGTACGTATTTAGACAAATCCACAACGAGACAGCATAACAGGTCATCATAACTATGGCAGCTACATAATTATGGAAAAATCATGTACAAATATATACAATTATATAAACCACAGCCCACAACCGTATAAACATCATGTACAAATATAAACAGGCATATGAACCACAGTCCACAACCGTATAAACATCATGTACAAATATAAACAGTCATATGAACCACAGCCCACAACAGTATAAACATCATGTACAAATATATACAATCATATAAACCACAGCCCACAACCGTATACACATCATGTACAAATATATACAGTGATATGCACCACAGCCCACAACCGTATAAACATCATGTACAAATGTATACAGGCAAATGAACAACAGCCAACAACCGTATACACATCATGTACAAATATGTACAGTCATATGAACCACAGCCCACAACCGTATAAACATCATGTACACATATATACAGAGTAAACCTCGTGCCATTAAAATAATTAAGAAATTCGTGGTCAATATGAATGCCATCTGAAAGCTGTTCGATGCCTAGGTTTACGATTTAGAAGTATTTTAATATCATAGAAAAGTATATTCATTTACCAAAACTTAACATTTACTGTAGTTGAAATTAACACAGCTATCTTCAAGGAAAAGCATGTTGAATCCAACGTTACAATGATGACGTCATAATTACGTGACTATGGCATTCTTAGCTAATATGAATGTCATCTGAACTGGGAATGCTGGATAACCCTACAGATTCTTGCGATTTGCGGCAGATTATCGATCGCATATAATTTTGATTCATCAGTCAAATGCCGTATTCTATCTCAAATGAATTACAATTGCAAATATAGTGATACAATGTATAATTAATAGGCATATAGTCATATAAACAGTAAATGAATAGTTACATAAACAACATGTAGAAAGGAATATAACTAGGTTAACAACGTGGATACAACCTTATCCACAATGAATTCCCAGTATTTAAAATAATACGTAATCTCTAGAGTACGTCATGCGTTACAAATCGGTTAAAGTGCAAAAATGCAAAATACAGTAGGATTATCCTCTGAAAGAACATTATGAATTGTGATGTAAAAATAACCTTGACGCTTTCTTACTGTGACGAGACAATACAACATCCCTTGTGTCAGTACTTGTTGGCGGGAGTGGACTGTTCAACGAAGCCAGTGTGCTTTGTAAAGAATCTGTGACTGCTATTTTTGGTACTTGATGAGCAACTGTTACATATATATTTCAATCGTGGTTTTAAGATTAGCAACGGCCTTTCGGATATCCCGTTGATTGCTGTGATATAGTCTAAAGTACGCATTGCCATTGTGAATAGTTCGGTTGAATGCAAGCATAGGATAATTTCACCCCATTCCATCTGATTTTAATCAAAACTAGCATAGGCTAGTTTCCTCAATATCGTGTGTGATAGTTGTTGACGATTCTTCAATTCATCAGTGGGGTGAACTGCTTCTCGCAAATATCACGTAATCATAGATATATGGCCCTATCAAAATGACATACTCTAACATCATCAGAAGCGCAGTCAGACAAAACACTTTAAGTCAAAATATGTAGAACCAAGCGAGGATAGCCTTGAAACATCTCGTACCACTCTTCTTGTTTTCATTGATTAAGTCAATAATCCGGACCAATGGTTGCATTACATAATTGGGTAAATTAATATTCAATTAAACTGCTTCTTTTATGATTCGATCTGTCATCCACGGTACTGACAACCCGTGTCGTTTTACCATTGTGATGCCCTGTTTGCCACATATTTATACTGCATTGATTGTTAATGACAGAAAAAAAACAAAGTAAAAATGAATACAAATTTGTACTTATGCTTTCCGCATGAGCAGTTTACCTGGAGCTAAATCAATACAAAATATGTACTAGAATGGCATTCCTTCTGAGGCAATATATAAAGTCCAGTAAACAATAGAGTTAACACTACACTTTAACAATAGGGACGTACTCATATTATTTGTTCTAAACAATCCTCAAAAATATTTTTATCATCGGATCAGTCAATATTGTTGTTAGCACCCGATTCATGTCCAATGCTTTAGAGTTTCTTAAGATGCTTGTTGAAAATCTGTTTGTTTCAAAGTAAACCTGAGCGATCGAACATTGTACAAAGATAGTCTTATTTTATCGTCATGTATAACCCACTATGCTAAGTACAGTTTCTTTATGCGAGAAGACGCTCGAGTGGGTCGCCATATCGATAGCTAGGGTCTATATATATCTCGTACTGGATACCGTATCTAAGATTGTATGTATATAAAACATGAATGCACCGTAGATCGCTATATCTACCCGGTACCGTAGACACACTGCGTACATATACAACACAATGGCACCAACAGGTAGACTCATAACGCTTACAAATCTACTATGATCGGCTTAGAGGCTCTTCAAACGATTTACAAAAGGGAATAATCCCGATAAGGGAAAAATATGTATAAGACAAACCGATTTGATTAGTGTTTACATGTTTTCCTTATTAGTATGTGAGCAGTTCAAGCAGTTATAACGAAGTATACGTATATTGTAACACTCGGCTCGATTCAATAAATAAATGGTCTAAAACTTTATGTCGTGTGTAATACCTTATTTCAATCAAATATATAGAGGAAATGAATAAAAAGAGGAATTTATATTCCCGTATTATACTTACAAACTACCCATTTAGTTGTGGTGTAAATAGTAAGCATGTCGAACGTATTAAAGACATGCCTGATGGCAGAAACTGTCTGGTAGTATCGATTGCGCTCACCGGAAGTCCCCTCTCTACAACAAAGGATACAAGCACCAATTAACCATATATTAGTATATTAACGACGTATTATGGCAATGAAGGATTCTGGTATGTATTGTTTCTTTCTGTCTGTGTTGGGTTTGAAGATTATTAAGTCACGAAGGTATTTGCTTTGCTCAACCTTCGCCATCTACGTGCTATCCCCGTGGTCAAAGCGTGACAGGTCTGTAGGTATCTGGTGCTGTGTTCGTGTATAAGGTTATCTATTGTGTCCCATCACCATAGTTTCTGAATTGTAACAATACCTGTTTGTTTCGTTTGTATGGATTAAATTTAAGAAACTCTATATTGGCATTTTGTCCAGCACTAGACATGCTAAGTACATAGGTATTCGGAGGGCAAAATGTTTGCACATAATCCAACGAAAGTACATATAGTTGAATGCATGTACACTTAACTGAAACGAACATGTGCGCTGAATCTTATATAAAAATGTTGACACCCCCAAACCAAACCCCACTTACCCCTATCCCCACACACTTCAATCGATAGTCCAGCTCTCATCCCGGTCTCTCGTCAACTACCAATCAGCCTCCTCTCTGGCTTTTCTCTTAATGTTATCTCCACATTGCCCTGGCCATGTCTAATTACATTTTACTACACCCCCGATGTATTTATATAGGTTAACCTCCTATTGCAGCTTCCCTGTTCCCTGATCGAAAAGGTAACAAAACGAATATCGTTTCCAAGATATTAAATATAAAATCAATGCCCTGTGTCAATATCACTGGCAGTTCATTTGTAAGGCTTCCGCCATCACACGGCCCTCACTTTATTTCAATAAACAGCTGTACCGCTGTAATGCTCCTTGATAAATGACCATAATATACCACAGATGATTCGTTCAGTAGTCCTTACTCTCTGGCTCTCGTCAACATGCCGGGCTTTGAACGGTGATATTCAAGTGCTTGTCTAGAAAATCAATCATACATTTATTTTCAGTACAGTCAATAAATAGAAATAGCATAATCTCGTTTGTATGTGACATGGACCCAAGCATAAGCCGGCTTCCGTTGGTAAGCACACATCGTAGTTGACTGTAGAAGACATGTTTGACCCAAGAAGAATATAATGAACATGTTTAAATATATTGTGGGCAACGTGTTTTAGCAATTACAATTATTTAATACTTATTATCATATTCTTACGTTTGACATGCTTTGTATTTTATAGGATGATGACTTTGGCTGTGACAACTTCGCCGTAGTTGAGCAAGCTGGACATGGTTTCAACGGTTTGTGCTAATTAACTATTTTATATATTTACTGGAGTGTGATATATACATCCTCAAGATGTCGGTGGTTGACAAGAAGAAAACATTCGACTTTCGAATGTCGAAAAAGGTGGCGGAATTGACTCAAGTGGTTCACATGCTTTTCACAAGGAACCATGAGAAAGAAGTCGAAATTGAAGCGATTAAGGACGCATATGAGTTTGAACTGTCTTTAGTGTTAGAGGATGCAGAAGGTCGAATAGCTTCATTGGACCAAAAACGCAAGGATCTGGAGGCATTACTAGATAAGGAAAGATCCGCAGGGAGAGAAAGGGTACTGGAGGCTATACAAGAGCAGGCAAATGCAAGAGAGGAACATTGGAAACAACAAATTGAAGATCTAGAGAAACAGTTGTCAGAGGAAAAATCAGACAGTCAAAATTTACGGGACTTGTTGATCAATGCCCAAAAGGATATTGAAAAATTACGAGAAGGAGTGGCTGAGCAGTTAAAGATTAAGAACGAGGAGATTCAGAGCAAAAACAGAGAACTTGAGAGGCTACGGCGTTTGTTAGCCGAGCTGGAGAAAACTTCATCTGATAAAGAAGTCCAGTATCAGGACGCAATAAAGGAGTTAGAAAGGACCAATGAGAAACTGGAGAGAGAGCTAGCTCAGCTCCAGGCTCTCCTAGAGGAAACACATAGAAACAAACTTCAACTGGAGGCGAAAAATGTGAAATTAGAGACAGATTTGAAAAATCTGAAGAAAGATTTCGGTAGGAAGGTAGCAGAGGTTGTAGCGACACAGCAAAGGCAGCAAAATCAGCAACAACACATAGCGCCACCCCAAAGGAGTGCGACCAACTTCACTGTAAGTAATCCGAGTATATTACTTTGTATGTAAGGATGTTTGTACTTTATAGTTTGAAGATTTAGTCAGTTACCAAGTTTATATTAAAAATGTGTTACTGTATAAATAATACGTTGTACATCAGCCTGCATTTATAATATATGGTGTCAAAAATATGTACATTTAGATATCATGGGTTGTTTTTCAAATACAATGTATATATAATTATAAATCGTTGTAAAGTGTTTGGATTTATATACATTTGCTTTGTCATGAGATGTGTTTGCATGATTAACACTTGTATGTTTATCGTTGTTTGTTAGGTCTCTCTTTCATCGCAACAAATTTGATTGATTCTGACCAGTTCTCAATTTACCATTACTGTCCTTTATGTTGTTCTATCATCATGGTCTGTCCTTTAAAACTGGAATCCAGCCTAAATGGAGAAGAATTTCAGGTTGTTGTTCTCAGTTGAATCATTTGACACAATGTCATATTTCATCATATAATATTTGAATTGTAAAAAGAATGCATCCCGAGTTTCTCTATGGGTATAAATATTACCTCACATTGTAGCATAAAAAGTAGCTATGTAGTCTTTGTCATATAAAAAACAATAGCATATAGCCATTCTTCCTTCCACATATCTGTATTAAGGTAGCACATTTACTGTGTTCCTTTTTAACAATGAATGTATTGCACATTATGATCAAATAATAATACTGTTATTAAGAACTATATCCTAAAATCATTGACCTGAAGTCAGGAAGACAAATAACGCGGGTGAATCGTTAACATCACATTTTGGCACAGTGAACTGACTTTAATGCACCATTATAAGCTGAGCGCGTCTTATCGTTATGAATGTAAGCCAGTATTGGGTGTGAGTCAATGGGCCCATTAATGGTACTTTCGTGTATATAGGCAAATATTACTTGCTGAAGTAAACATCCCCCGCCGATATTGACAAACAATGCTCATTAGCCAGCACTTATATACGGGAAATCGATGCTCCGACAACGTTATTCATATACTCGCAATAGACGGATGTAGAATACAATGGAAATCTATCATAAATATAGATCCACTGTCTAAATACAGAAAAGTATATTTAACATCGGGTGGTGAATAGCTATGTAAAGAAAACAAATAAGTAAGAAGTAGGAGATAATTTGCCATTTATTGATCACAGAACGACACGAATTACATTTTATATACGTACTATTGCGCAAGAGTTATATTTAGGAATCCCCGAATTCAACATCAACACGAACTATTCTAGTAAACTGATAACTCGTGTGCATACAAAACAATCTCAAATATCCGCACTGCGCGAACTGATATTTCGAAGTTAACGCGAAGAATTTAACATAAACACGACAATTTACCACTGTGCGAACTGGAATGTACTTTTAAACATGATTATGTATGCATCGTTTTATACAAAATTACTATGTATAACGTAGTATATAATATGCCATTACTACAAATGTATGCATAAGTCACTTGTTACATGTATTATTTCAGCAAGACAGAAATTGCTCAAAAAATCATCAGGTAAATCTTCTGATTACCCGAATGCATATAGATCCCATACAAGATTATGTAAAACAAGTTAGTTTAAATTTATATATCGTAGCTATTTTTTCCGCATGATTTTTTATTCAAATTTATTATAGCATATAATAGCATGTGTATCCTAATTCACATGGTGATGGTTACAAATGAAATATTCAAGCATGTATTTTCAAAACGTTTTACCTTCCTTTAATGCAAGAAATGCGTTTATTTGCACATAAGCATGCATGCATGTCCTATATACATAGTTATCGTTCCAATCACCCACACCCTAAACCAAACAGTCTTTTCATTCGATTAACTTAACCATGACATAGTTTTGCTTTCCATCCACACACTTTTCTAGTTATTCATCCAAACCAATTGTGTGATTCAATCATAACTTTTTATTCGCATTTCAATCATACTAATTTTGGGACTCGGTCTACCATTCGTTTTATGAAATACATCCATACCAACGGTGGTATCCATCTTACCATTATTGTTAGATCAACAATGTGTTTTTTCGGCTAAAACGCCTGTTTCCCGTTGTCATCTTCAAATCTATAACAACATGCTTGCATCACCAAATCATGATTTGAGCTTGTTGTGTTAAAGTTCCTTAGTTCCAGTTGAACTTTTTATGATCATATAAATGTCAAGTATATTTTTGAGCACTTCTTTTTCTCCACAATCTTCAACGTTATTTTCATGTGGTGTGAGGTTTTGTATCGGAAAGCGGGTTTTCTATATCTCTTTTAATTGTTTGCATATTTTGGAAATACATACAGTGGGCTTACTACATCCACAATATTCCAACACCTGTCGTTGTTTTTCAGCACTTTCATTACACGTATATATAAAGCAAATGTATGATTCATGCTGTTTATCAGGCTGACCCTTACTTAGTAATACTGTTATATGTGTATGCCTGAACCGAACATTTCAGAAAATACAGATGCCCACAACACCTAAAGATAAAGTAAAACTGCAGGTAACAAGGAAGTGACTATTCACTACCAGACAGCAAGCAGACCACGTGTTGAATCACTTTCACGGAGAACTTGGTTTCTACATGTATTTCTGTCCTTATTTCTTCTCATTGCTCTGTTCAGTGCTTTATGTAGAATTCTTTAGTTTTTACCACTCAGATTACAGCTATATGTTAAAAGTGGACCACTTTCACAAATATGCAGTGTATGATTGACCAATGGCTAGATCAATTTATTAAATTTGATTGGATATTTGTGTTGGTCGATGTCGTCAACCTGTCTTCGTCTTGTGTACCCTGTGTGCATTAATACCCACGTCTTTGTATTCATTGATTGTCCAGTGAATTGGCACGGGAGTAAATCAATCCCACTGAGTGTCCATTTGAAGAAAAAAAATGTCTCTCTTCTCATAATAACTCGATAAATTAATTTATTGTCAACACGTAAACACAACTGTATATCCCCCTTCACCTGCTTTGCATGACAATATTTATGCCATTAATATCTCTTGCTAGATAATTTATGTATAGTAGATTATGTTTTATTACCCAGAATATTTGAAATATTATTTAACTTATGCATACATGTAAACATGTTAAATTCAAAAAGAAAGTTACTACGCCGAACAAATATGTGAGTGGAAGCCTTTCAAAATCCAAGCAATTTTCAGTGTTTCAAAAGTTCACAACAACATTGTAACATCTGAGTATGCAAATCTGCTTACAAATCTTTGACCCATTTTCCCCACTTTAATATATCATATACCAGTATATATAAATATTTAATTTTTAACTAATCATCTTACAGTTTTCTGCGTAGTATAAGCATCTTTGATATCATACTGTTATCTAGTGCTATACATGTACTTCAACATAAAAACAAAAATATTTGCTACGAGCATAACATTTGAGGACTTGAGTTTTAATCAAAGAACAGGTATGCTGTGGTATTGATTTTTGCAACTACAAAATGAAAATTTATATTGATGTATATAAATTTGTTTAGGACAATATAACTACAATGCAATTTTTCTGTTCTCTATTAAAGTATATTATTTGATGAACATTGCAATGAAATATGTTTTTTTTACTGAGGTGATCTTTATTATAATTATCTTTTTAGACGACATACTTTATTTTCAATTTAACAGGATTATAACGACGAATTAGAGAAACTTCGAAAGGAAGTACAACGATACCGAATGGAAATCTCTAATCGTGACGGCAACTTCAATAGGATGTTCAGCAATAGTCAACCGATGGTGGTTGACCCCAGGGCCGGGAAAATCGGGGTCAGTCAGAACCAGATTCTCTCTGGAAACTCCGCCTCATACTCCGAGACGATAGGACTTCCGGTCAGGGAAAAGTCGTTCTCGTATGCATTTGTACAATCTATTGATGAAGTAAGTGATTTAAAGGCTGGCTAGACGTGGTGTGACATCGAATAACAAATGGCGCTGGTGTTCAATGGTTTGGTCCTATAATCCTTATTTAAACATGCATGCTATCATACTGTGTATATCATATTGCTTGTTGTGTCATATCTTGGGAAACAATCACGGTTTTGATTTTAAAAACATTCTATTGTTTTCTTCAATTATACGAAAAATACGGAAATAAGAATCTAAGTTTAATGCTGTGAACGTACAATAACCAAGTGTTGAATATTGTGGTAAACGCAATACTCTGACAATTGGTACTGTATACATATCACTTTCACACATTAACTGTATATTAGTTTGAGAATAGTTTAAGCAATGTGCATTGTACCACCTACGGTATCTATATCAGATGTATCTCACTGATATAGTGTTGATGATTTTTAAAACGGACACATCTAGTGACAATATTTCCATATTCGATTTTGGCCACTTATCCTCGAGGCAGATTCTAACCTGTCTTGGATGTGGTATTGTCACCACTTGCATCATACTATAAACAGTCATTTAATCTGTTCTTCAAGTGGCACGGGCCTGAAGTACCAACTCTAGTCAATGTTAATTACAGTACGTTTCCAGTTGTAAAAATACTGTATAATCATATAACGTTTGAAAACTTATTGTACACAACAGGGAGGACTTTGACGTTCACCAAGCCAAATGAGTCGTGTCCATACCGCCAAGCTTTTGTCTTTACATCGCTTACTCACCAGCTTAATACTTCATGTTTGTGCTTTTAATGGTGTATTGTTATTGTGAAATATAATAAACATAACATCTTTACAGTGATTTAGACATACAATGTATAATAATAAATACGGAAACGATAATATGTTGCATCCATGCATTTTAACTTTCAAATATTTGGTAAAATAAATGTAAAAAACAGATTCATTTAAATAGTTTTCAGCTTAATTTATAATGAACAACATTTATGGTAATCAAAACAATGGCATTGGCGTTAGTTTACGTATTATGTTAAAGTTGTAAATTGTTGGTGTTTTTGAAACTAGATGTTCAAACTATTCGATATCCTTCAGCAATTCTATTTTCATATTTCATTACTTTCTATATCTTATACTTACAGAAGCAAAGGCCGGCGAGCTCCCGTATTTCCTCGGCTACAGCGAGACTCCCTTCGCTGACACAGGAGCAAAGGTCAAGGTTGACCAAGCTGATGAAACCACGCCCTCTTCCCAAAGAGATGCTCTACGGCAAATGACATGAGGGGAAGCCAGGCTCAGACGCAATGTAAACAGGAATCTGGACGTAAATAAGTGCCAATATATTCAAACCAGATGGTCGAAACAGAAGTTGTTAATTTTGTGTGAAATGTATTTCTTTTATTTTTGTTTTCTGTTCTATTAGAATGTTTGAATGATATTGACTGAACTGGTGAACATTGCGAAAGTGGTGTGTTGATATGCACATTGCTTGTTCTTGCCTTATTGTACGTGTATGTGGGGGAAATATTGGCAAAAATTCTTCTAAGAAATGTATTACTGTTCGGAATAAACATTCGCAACCTGTAGCGTCATCTTGCATCCAATACTTCTGATGATGTATTTGGAAGCACACATAACAATACCAATGAGCTGTTCACATCGGCGATATTTGTTATTATAATGATGGATTGCTACACGTTGAAAGTAATGTGAGACGCATTGATGTCGAGTCTGGCTTCATTCACAGATATTCTGGTGTATCATATATGTTTAAAGGACGTTTGTAACCAATCAGGCCTGAAGTTCGCAGAACAGGAAGAAAGAAATAATATGATCTGTTCATATATACGAGATAACTGAATCGTGTTTTGTTTTTTTCCTGTGAAGTCACAAAATTGATTGGTAAATCTAAACCTTACATCTTAACTTATATGGGTTTTATCGATGTATACCTATATATAGTAAACACAGATATATGGACTGTTTAGTGATATGATTCAGGAAAACATTTCTCACACTGACTGTATCAAGTCAGAGTATAAGGGTACGCATTTAACACAACGTCTTGTAAAAACAAGGTAAAATGTCATAACATGAAGGAAATATGTATGTTTTATTATTTATTTGAATACATGTTATTGTTAAAGTATAGCACGTGATCCAAACTGGTACAATGTACATGGCACGGAGAACCGTTAAATGATATATATATCAGTAATAACTAGTAAATCATACTATGTGTGAAGTGTTATTGTGAACATTAATCGTATGTGTTACTTTAAACATTCATGGTGCGGCACGTTCTTCCGTTGTTTTTTTCGTTTATAAACCATTAAATGGATATAGCGGTCTTTAGGTACTTAATTTATTTGATAATGATGTAATGAGGTCATACATTCACTTTACTGAAGTTTGCGCCTCCACTGCACCTACAAATACCACGAAAATCAATAAACACGCAGAAAAGCATTTCAGATCATATAGTATTACGTCGATATGCATGATTTACAGGGGAAATAGTTGTGATGTGATCTACAAACCACTGATACTCTAACGTCATGTAGACACGAGACATTGAATAACATATATGTAAAATGGCGTTTATTGGTAATCATTTATTATGTATCATACGTGTTCGCATTTTATACAAATGGTAAACCGTCCATGCATCAATACATCGTTGTTTAATATGTGCCAAACAATGTGAATATGTGATTGACAAAAACTAATAAATGTGGAAGCTCAAAGCAGTCTTTATTCATTTATTATAACAAAAATATAATACAAATACAATATTACCATAATATTTCCAATTCCGTTTTCACTTGGGGCATTAGAATGTGATGCTGCTTAATGCGATCTAAACATTGTGTAGATGATATAGACTTATTTTTCTTAATTTGTCTTATTTTTCAGACAAATAGCACGTTTTATGCGTAGGAATCTGTAGTGTGCAGCAATCGAGATTGCCATACCAAAGCAACCTTCTTCATAATTACTTTGTTCAAGTTAATCACTTGCAACTCAACAAGAATTACCTAAACCAAGGCTGCATGCTTGCAAACGAATTCTTTATATGTCCGCCAAGGCCTGCTAAAGGAAACACAATTATAAACATAGATATTATAAAGGCAAGGGAGATAACCCTCCTCTCATGTTACATTTAATTCCCATATTAGAAATGTTAAGAACGTTTAAATGTCTTAAAGCGACTAACGACGTATAAACGTGTTTTTTCCTGTAATTTCTTTCTAGATTACATCTATTTATATTAAGAGT
>JAUMHH010192559.1:0-13998 GCA_032359455.1 Chlamys rubida
CCCCTATGTAACTTCAGTAGACTCTACCATGCACTGATATGGATGAGTCCATTATGGTCTACAGTGGTGAAAGGGTTCAAATGTCAAGAACACATATTTATTATACCTGAGTGTCTCGCTAGGGAATTTATAGTTCGTATTTGTGACATCACAGCCACCATTTATGCAAATCTTTTGTGTATTGCATTTCCAATGTTAGATGAAAGTTAAAACAATTTTACTGAAAATATACTTCCATTAATATACTATTTACACAGTCTTAGATTAGCTGCCTTACAAATTTATATATGTGCGATTTGTGTTAGAGTTATCGCCCTGAAAATTTTAGCCGGCTTTATCGAAATAACTTTGCGGAATTATCACAATATGCATTTTTGTGTACCTTTCAATTAATTTCAGAAGTCTCGAGTACCATTTGTGAATGAAATTTTACAGGGAATCTGATGTGGAGCTCTCTTGGAAAGGAGATGCATATGTCACTGTGACAATAAAGTAGCATACCCCCTGAAAGGTTTCTTCTCAGTTTGAGTGGTAAAAGAGATATTCTAATTGACTGATATGTGAACATGTGGCTGTAGTGCTAGAACTGTAAGTACTAATGTAGGTACATGTATAGTATATTGATCAATGATACAATGTTTTCTAGATTTGGGCTTTATATCATTCTAACGTCAATTTTTGTGTTTTTTTTATGTATGGGGGTACTCCTAAGAATAACAGTTAACAGAACAGTACATGTATTGATACTACTACAATAGAAAATGTATGGAGAAAGGCAAAGTTTATGTTTACTCAGTTCTATTTAACATAAAAAACAAAAATCTGTTTTGATTTGAACATTAATTTTTGCTTATGTTGCTAGAGGTCAGGCATTGTTACAGGTATCACAAATTGTTAATATTATTACATTTAAAATTTGCATCAGTTGTCTCCCCTCGATTGTATTCTATATTTACTCTACATGTACTAGTATCTGGGGGAAATGAAGTTTGTAGGGACCAATTATAGATATATGTGAGGCTATATAATTGAGGCACTATTAAAACAAATATTTAATGAATTATTTCAATCTTGAGCACATGAACAAATTTGTCATATGGAAGAATGATGGTCTGACATTTTATTGATATTGTCTACTGTATAACATTGAATTTGGAGAGAAAATAGTTCTGCACTTTTATTTTGGGAACAAATTTGCCAGGTTTTGATTTCCGCGCAATATTGTTAACAGTTAAGATTATCATCTCTAAAGCAATGAATAAGTGTTTGTTTATATTATTAGTTATTTTTCAGGCCAAAATGTAACAAAAAGAAAATCTTTGCAAAATATTAACTGTATACAGTAATTCTATACTTGTCAGAAAATCATATAATATTTTAATGTCATGTTTTGCTTAATATCACAGTCTTTTCTTACCACAGTAAAATAACAAGTGATATTAACGGGAATGTACTGTAATTTAAAAAAAGTACTATAAAAAGTACTGGACTAGGGTATTTAAATGCATATTGTACATCTAATAAATACCATTCCTTTTTGCTACTGTGATCATCCACTGATGAATCTTATTGATGATATATGATCATATGTTGATGAATTTTGATCAATATAATTTTTGTTCCATATGATTACCGGTATATGTACATTGTAACATATATATATACATTTTGTACTGTATTAGTTTGTGAGTTCCGTTTGCATGTGATATTTGCCCTATATGCATGGTAGTTGACTGGTGTTTATTATAAAGTCTTTCACTGGTGATTGACAAAATTGGATTCTTAAGAATCCATGTAACCCACATTCTGCAGAGACGAACCCACTGCATGGGCTTTTAGCATGTAAAATACGGTAGGGATGTTTGTGTGTATTTCAACATAGGGGTAGTCATAGATAACCGATCACAATAAAACATTGAATTAGAACTAAATCGTAATTTTAAAAATTCAGCTATTAAATCAATCATTTTGTGTTGTTATTATTTGTATATTTTGGATTTTTTTTTGACAAATTGTTGTAATTGTTGGGGAAAGGAAAAATTAAAAGATCTGAAGATCTATTGATATTTTTTTTTTATTAATGACTAAAAAATGTGGCAGGATCCACTTTGCAAATTCGTGATCGAGGTAAATAATTTAAGAGGTCATAGAAAGTTCAGAATTAACATCTGTGTATTATGTCTCCTGAAGGTTTATGTATGGAAATTGTTATATTTTTATATAAAGTATTTAAAAATGTATCTTGTTTTGTTATTCTTATTTAAATTGACATCTGTCATAATGGATTTCCTGTAGATTGTCAATTTCTAATAAAAAATACTATTAACTCATTCACCCCTGAAAACACATTTGAACTCTTCCAATTCAAGGGTTGGAATAGTTCATTATGACATTTCAGGGGTGAATGAGTTAAACAAACTTGAACCGATTATTAAAAGTTCTTTTTACACAACCAATAAGAGTTTCTTTGTGACGTTTCAATGACTATTGCATTCGAAAATAAACAAACTTGAAACTTGAAAAACCTAGTACGGTTGTCAGGGACGTATACTGGAGGTACTGTCCCTGGGTATGTACACTGTCGCCTTCACCAGACAGATGACCAGTGTAGGGATGCACACACAGGTGTAAAATGTGTACGAGTTGTCCATAAAATCTAGGTCGATTCGGCTGCCTGCTACTCTTCATGAAAGGGACATCATTTTCATTTACATACAAATTGAATCTTCTTGCTCAAAGGATTCCGGACAATTTGAAGACCAAATACGTGTGCTGGTTAAAAAAACATTTAATATTCGCGCTCTTCGACGACCTTTTCAGTACTTGAATGAATGAACGTACTTTTCCGCGTACTTAGGGTGTTGCCCAAACTTAAAAAATAATTTAATTTAACCACAATTTTTCGCGCTTAGGAATTGGCGTAAAGGCTTGAAAGAACTTGAACTTGGCATAAAGGCTCTATGCTATTTTCTGTCATCATATTATAGGGATTAATTGATAGCTTTAATACGACGACAGAAAATAGGATTGAGCTTTTATGCCAATTCCTAAGCGCGAAAAAGTGTGGTTAAATTATTATTTTTTAAAGTTTGGGTAACAACATACATCAATTCCTGTATCCGCCCCAGTGTACCCACAACATTCAAATATTGAAATAAGAAAGAAAATTATGGAACAGTCTTCCAGAGGATGTGATATCGGCAATATCGATAAGCATAGGATTGATGGGAACTGAAATACAATTACAAACCTAACATACTTTTGTTAAACATGTCTATAACCGAACTTTTACATAGGTGTACAAAATATTATAAACTGTTTCTACAGTCATCAATCCTACTTAGAGATTAAATAAGTCTCAGGAAGAAAATAAAAATATAGTAATTTCCCCACCTTTTCAGAAAAGTTGCACAATTTGAAGGCATTTATTTTTTAATTTTTGAAATCTGAATATAACTTGGTTTTTGACAAAACGTGTCTTCAGAACTTCAGAGATTATCCAGTTTTATTTCTCAGAGCCTTTGGCACAGATTGATAAAACAATCTGCATAGGATTTCCTTTAAGTGTCTTTATCATGTCTCATAGATTAAAGTTAGTGTTGGAAATAATCATTCAAAACAATTAACCAAATATATTTGATTAACGAAAGAATCAAGTTGTTAATCAGATTGTCTGAATAAAAACAAACAAATCAAAACCAAAAACGAAAAATCTCCAAAAAAACAACAACAATATTGTTTTTACCGGTGAGTATTTTATTAAAACGAATCAATAATATGGAACAACAACAAACTTACATCTCTAATGTTTCAAGGTAAAATATAAAACGTACAGGAAGTGGATTTATATTATGGTTCTGAAATACATTGTCATCTGCATAATTCACGATTTTGATAATGCATTTTCAAGTTATCAATCCGATGGCGTATAAATAATAGACTTAAATATCTATATTACAAACGACTGAAATCTGGTACATCATCCGTATCAGGTATAATATTCGAAATCAAATCAGTGTATTTGATTGAATTTGAATAATAATGCACGTTTAAAATAAAATAGAAACGAATTGAAATCATGATGAATATATATATATAGTCAGACACAAATGAACACTGGCCGGTTACGTTCCTTGTAGGTATGCCCACCTGTTAATTAATGTCCAGGTGTATTGAGTACAACCGGTTGTCAGTAATTCTGTCGGCTTAACATTACATTAAATGCAATAATATATCGGCGATATTTGTCATAGTTAATAATATATGTAATTGATTTTTGAATTAAAAATGATTTTTTCACAATAATGCCCAAATAATATTGTGTTTATGCAGGGACATATATACGTCCCTGGTTTATGACATGTTGATTTAGTCAAGCTTATATTTACTGTATCAGGCCCGTGGGTTTCATGTTTAATGACAGGACTGTACTAAAGCAGTTTACCAATATCGATAATTATAATATGCTAAGCGAGGACAACCATTTATTCATTACAACTGTTACGATCATGTCACAATCCTCAATGTTTTCCGTTTTTGAAATAACTGTAACATAATACAGATCTACCTTTTCCCCCTCTTCGATCATCGACTAACCTGTAATCAGGATGGTAATCGAAGGTTAACACGGCCGGCTATCGTAGTAGGATTATACAGATATCGTGATTTCAATGGCTATCAAATAATCTTGGAGAAAAAATAATGATAAAAAATACATATTTGGAACGAAAGCAGAATGAAACATCCGAGTATGTTATGTTATATAGCCAAATGAACATGTACTTTGTATGATCCTAACATGTCAAGTCGATTTTCATCAATCATTCAGATAATTTTCTGTGGAAAAGTATTTTATTAAACAACAAATTGCACTGATCTGTCATGTATCATTCTCATATATTACTATTGGAGAAATAACCAACGATTGTGGTGTGTTATAATAGAATACAGACTACAATGCGTCTTAATTATTGTTTTACCATCATTTTCGAATCCAAATAATTTGTTCTAATATAAAGATTATATAATACACGCACAGAAATGTCAAATTTTTCATTCTACAAACCAACTTAAAGTATAAAGGATCCCTGTCCCGTTGCATTGTATCGTATATATGGTAGCTTTACCTTAATTTCGCGCTGGATATAACAATCTGAAGTCCAGGGTCCGAACCCCGGTGTGGTCTTACTAATATTTTACACTAAGGACACTGTTGTTGATTTTTTATTTTGTTAATTTCACCTGTTTATTTTTTTCATACAAGTACCGCAAGGTATGATATTCTTTTCAGGGGTGATTATCAAAGCTAGAAAAACCAGTTACCAATACGTATACGTAGTTCCGGGTTTTGACAGTGGTACCGCGGGGATCCCTAAACCAAATCATTTCATCGTCATGTTGGCTTCTAAATTAGACCATCTGATCGGGAACGATAACTGCGTTATCATGGGGGATGTTTTGTCCGACCTTTTACAAGATAGCTATTTTATGCCAGAACCATTGTCGACCTGACTAGAAAACATGTATAGGTATGGCATATTGAAACAATGAATTAACGTCCTCCCGTGGTACACAGCTCAAAGGCGTGCGACGTATGTCAATTTCAATATCATTGTCGTGGCAAGAAATGAAATTGACATCGGGTTCTTTGAAATTAACACCTAAATTTAAATATCATGTAAACAAACTAGAATTTTATACACACTTGCAGCGTATTAATTTCTAGAAAGAAGTAAACAGTTTTGTATAAATAGTACATTTGATTGCAAAGTATTATTATAAACATGACACTAGTAAAATTAATTAATTCAAGCATATCAAACAGTTTTTAGAAAATAATTGAGACTGCATTGCTCTGAAATCCGAAATGAACTTATAAGGGAAGTAACTCGGAAATAAAAAACAAGAAAAATTCAGAAGTTAACTCCCTTGTTTTTTTTTTTATATGTATTCACATAAATCACAACTACAATATTTTTACATAAGTATATCTGGCATCCTTACCACATCATATGTGAGTAATTGAGAATAATAAAATCACATGTTCCAAACATAATCAAAAAAATGTTCAATATTATTGCAATTATATTCAATCATATTAAAAAACCCTGATAACATTTGTTTAATATACCATATATAGCCAGGATGCTCTTAACTCAGCTTACATTGAAACGTTTTACATATTGCAAGTATACAGACTGTTTAGCTATCTGTTATGAATTGCAAAGACAGTTTGATTGTCTATTTCTCAGTAATGGAGAAAAATACAGGGACAACGCTCTATTTCTGAAAAGAATGGTGCACTGCATGAGACAAAGGGTATCATTTTCAACAATGCGCGTGTCTATTGTGAGTGCTCGGGTTTATTCAAGGTTTGTTTTGGGGTTGGATTGTGCTGCCAACGGCAGCTTTTAACTAAAATATGAGAGTACAGAAAAAAATCTTTGAGAGGAGAAAAAACCCAAAACAAAAATATCGTTTATTCGGAAAAAGAAAAAAAGAAAGATTGTTCGGATATTTGGATAACAAATACTGAACAGCATTAGAACTCAAGCCAGTGTGTCTGGTAGTAGGAAATAACCGATCATCTCCTTGCAATTTTTTTGTAGACTTTCTCCGCCCTGTCTTTTTTTTATAGAAAGGAAAGAGTCAGCTATTTCGAACTAGTTTCTCAAATATGACACCAAGTTGTAACTGATCCCTCTTTAGAAGTTAACAAACAGATCAGATAGTTAACGAATAAATCAGATAGTTAACGAACAGACTAGACAGTTAACGAACAGATCAGATAGTTAACGAACAGATCAGACAGTTAACGAACAGATTAGATAGTTAACGAACAGATCAGATAGTTAACGAACAGATTAGATAGTTAACGAACAGATTAGATAGTTAACGAACAGATTAGATAGTTAACGAACAGATCAGATAGTTAACGAACAGATTAGACAGTTAACGAACAGATCAGATAGTTAACGAACAGATTAGATAGTTAACGAACAGATTAGATAGTTAACGAATAAATCAGATAGTTAACGAACAGATTAGACAGTTAACGAACAGATGATTACTTACATAAAACAAAGACATTCTGAGAAACTGCCTTAGCGCTCAACTCGTCATATGTTCGTCAGAATCTCTTTGTTGAAGAAAGAATGAAATTGAAAAAGAAACATTCACGTATAAAGTAAAACAAAATCTCTGAAAATGTAAAATGGGTTGTGTGATGAAAACGGTGTAGGTAAGATATTAAAATAAACGATGATATATCCTTTCAATTGTTTCAACTATTTGCAAATATATTAGTATAGGAAATAGATTAAAACGGACACTTGATTTCAATACGGAAGTGGGAAATAGTAAAAAAACATATTTTTAACATATATAAAAGATCATTCTTTCAGGACGAACATAACAATTACGATAATTTTCTTCACAATGTTCTGATCTGGAAACTTTACTTACACATATATATGGTTCAGTTTATGGTATGTCAGCCTGTCTCGATGTGAATAAAGGTATGCGAGTCAAAGCAGGGAATCCCGGTGCTCTGAGATGTGACCTCCGAAGAAGAATTACAATTTATTTGGTATTTTTATGACTGAAAGACTTTGAAAGGCTTTTCCGTTTTCTGTACTCAAGACTTTGATATTTACGAAAGAAATATATCAATTCTATTTTTCCGCGTGCTGATTAGAATATATCTTAAATGTTGATAGTGAATTGTACTGTTACCAAAATTCTGAAAAATACAAAAACAAAATACAAAAAATAAAAGAGTTTTTCTTCTTTCACAAAATCGGCACTACGCGGGGCTTGAACCCTCCAGACCTCTGATTTATAAAGCATGGAGTTTAAAGCTTATAGGTCATGAAATCACTTTTGTTAAGACGTTTGAGCAACACCACTAGTAATGATTATAAAAATATTCTAGTTCTCTGTTCATTTTACAGAAAAATAACTTGACAATGCCGGTGGAAGTTCTACCTTAACCTCTCGTGCTTGATGCCACTGTATACGGTAATGTAGCAGGGCGCATATAGCTCATCTCTCAGCGTTCCTCTTTCTCTACAACCAAGCTATATTTTGTAGGGTTTTCTCGTACGATTTCCACATTTTCCTGTCCAATGCACTCGAGTGCTTTTTGAATATCTCCAGCGCAGGAAAACTTATCATTTTCCTTTGTCGGACTTAGGCAACTACGAATAAACTCTGCAGTTCCACATGATAACCGCTTCAAGTCATCTGCAGGATCAACCATTGTTAATGGATCAACATTGTTGATAAAGTTCAGGAGCAGCGTTTCGCGATGAGACCCGAATGCCGTCACACCGAGCAGAAGTTCAAACACCAGAAGCCCGAGTCCGTACATGTCGGACGCTCTGGAGTAGGTGCTTCCACTTAGGACGTTGGGGGATAAATAAGCAAAATTGCCGACTAACTCCGTTTCTGAGGGTTGCACGAATTCTCTCGGCAAGCATCCTCCTACCAGTCTCACTTCCCCATCTCTGCTGACCTGTTAATAATAGAATAGCATTGATATGATATTGAATCTTCATATAGCATAACGAAAACATACACGAACCGAAATAGATAATAGTATTTTCCACGACAAACGTTGATATTGAATCAGAAGAAGCGAGGTCTCATAGGTGATAACATAGTCTTTAATCTAAAATTAGCGTTTCTAAATATTACATTTAATTTTTAGTTATAATCACAATAAGCGCGGGTGTATATTTATGTAAACACCATTTCAATGCTCGTAGTAACCGTGCATTTCGTGTATAGCCGACCACCTATAGAATTTTTTTTTTTAATTCGTTTTAAATGGCAATCGCATATGCTTCATTATGTTCCTACATGTACTTCATTATATTTGCATGTACATTATTTCCTCTGAATGTCACTTTCGACAGGTTTTCTGTTGTTTTAAAATACTGCTGGACAATTGAGTTAACAAATCGTACGTAAACACATTTATGATATTAGAAAGCTGATACGATGTGATAAATATCTCACAGTGACAGTGTCGAGGCACAGTTCCATGTGTACCAGCTTATGTTTGTGGAGGTAACAGAGCCCGTCAATTATCTGCTTGATAACGGTCAGCTTGTTACACTTGGTGCTACTTGGCCAGCGGGGTAGGCGCTCCGCCACGGTGTACAGATGGTCTTGGAAGATGAAGACTGGAGGTGGTGCGTCCGAATAGTGGATACCTTCCAACACGGCCATAGTTTTTTCATTGAGGAATCTACAGGAATAAAGTCGTCACACGGTGTTCATAAAATGTACAGCAACATCGAGCAGATATACACATGTTATGAAAAAAGTGACGAATCGACATGCTATTCATTGCAAGTAATAGATGCTCTTCAAAATGTTACAAATGCATCAAAATTAAAAACTTTAATATGCTCTTTGTTTGAACATCTTTAATGTTGGATACTTCCCAAATACTACCATGAATATATTGATTTGTGGTTTTTAATTATTGTTGCCATGGTAACAAGTCTCAAATTTGCATAAATAAGAAAAATTGAATATTCAGTGAATATTGTCATATTTTGCATAGTTTTTTCTCCTGGAAACTATAGAGCGCATGCTCTAAGGAAAAAACTACACGAAAACCTGTCAAAATTGACTTAATATTCAAATTTCATTAATTTATGCAAAAATTAATTGGTTACCATGGCAGCCGTAATTGAAAACACATATAACTGATTGCGTAATAGTATCGGGGAAGTATTCAAAATAACAGAAACAATCATTTGAAAGTTCTATTGAAGATTTTTAATTTCGATGGATTTGGGGGTCAAAAAAGACTCAAACTATATATGGTCCTTCTTGCATTTTGTTGAAAGATTAAGTAGTTACCTCAGCTTGGCTACTTCATTGTAGGTGGTGTCTATGCGAGAGGATGGCAGATACATCTTCATAGTTATATCGCTTTCGTTGCACTGCCCCCGCTTGATCACTGTCCACAATCCATTACGCCATTCTGATGTTGGTTTGTCGGCAGACCTTTTGAAAAAAGACGTGTGGAGAATCTCAGATGCTCTGAAGGACCTGGAGCGCCTGCGGCCATTTTCCTCAGGAGAGCAGATATCAACTTCGCGCATATTCTTGACAGAAATGTAGCCCTTGTAGTAATGATCAAGACGTCGTTTAGTTCCCTCTAGACTTTTATTCAGATTTTCATACAGACATTTGCTCTCTACCATATTCCTTTGACAGGACAGAGCGCGATCTAGCAACATCTCGTTAGATTTGATAAGTGATGGGATGTTCCTCTCTATCTCAGCAAGTTGAGACATGGATCTCTCCAGCAGGTTAGAGATGATTTGTTGGAGGGTGTCTTCACCAGGTTCCATCAATTCCCGGATGAATTTTTCTGTCTGGTCTTTTGCTATTTTTGAAGGGTTTTCTTTGTATTTCTTTTCTTTTTTTGCAAGCATATAGTTGTCAATAAGTTTCGTTGACCTGATATTTTCTACAACATTTTGTACTGGATGAAGCACCCTTGTTATGAGTTTCAACGGTGTAGCACGATCGCTCGATTGTTGCACCGAAATGGATACCCTTGACATCCTCCTTTGAATCAGTGGGTTTGAAATTGATCTTCGCAACCTTTCTCTTGTACAAGATTCTTTCGCGTTCATACCATCTTCTATTTTCTTCATTTCGGCTTGCAGCAAGTTTAACTGGAATTTCATAACATTCGCTGTTCGTTCTTCAACGGCAGCGATCTTTCCTTTTTCAGATTCCCATTCCTCAATGAGTCTTATGACTCTTTTAGCTATCTTCCAGCGCAGATTCATCTTCACAACAGGCCAGCCTCCATCGCCCAACTGAGGTAATTCCTCGGGTAGCCATTTTGTCAGTGACATTCTCGAGTAGGGTTTCATCAACTCTGGTCGGAATTCTTCGCATAATTCTTTTGACGTTTCCTCAACATCCTCCTTCAATGTCTCAATAACTTCATAAGACTTGCTTTCCAGTGTGTGAAGTTTCTTTTTGATATCTTCAACTTTTTCAATCCTTTCCTGTTCCGACATGTTGACCTGAACAACGAAAGCCTGAAGTTGGAAGATAGATCTGGTGAACACTTGGTCCATCCACCTGTAATGGACGTTATAAAAAGGTGTTCACTCTGATGTTTTGTAATGCACTGTCTTTCAGTTTTGAGTGATTTCAACAAGGTTATGGAACAATGATATATAATTTTTTTGTCAAATTATCAAAGTAACAAAATATACAACTAAAATGTTCTTTATATCGTGGGCATTTCATTAACATAAAGACGCTAGTAATTCGGAAAACGTTATTATATTCCTTAAGTGTGTGGGTGTGTACTTTTTAAATACATTTTGCTTCTATTTTGTTTTACAACTAAGAGGTACATGTATTAAGAACAAAGACAAAGTTGGTTATGAAAAACTCTCTCGTCGATGTGATTCATTTGTGTTATGAATTAATACATTTTGTTATTACATAATATACGTATAATCAGGGCTGTTATCAGTCCAAGCGTTCTCGAATTCACGTTAGAAAACTAGCTGGAAAAGGAATAATTTTATTCTTATAAAAAGAAATATGTCCTAACATTCTTTCGACATTTCTGGATTTTTTTTATAAGCAGTCTATTTTTCTTGCTAAGAGAATGTGAGCAGAGGATGAAAGAATATTATCTATAATCAGAAGGACGATTCACATTTAGGATTAAACAAGGGTAACTTAAACATGAACCTCTTTCAGATAAGTTTGGATAAGACCGATGTTGAGGGTTGAACAATTCAGTGATATAGTCGAAGCTGTATTGGAAGTGTCGGGCACTCCGCGAGCTCCTACTTACCTGTAGGTAATGTTATCAGTCGGACAGTCCGCGAGCTCCTACTTACCTGTAGGTAATGTTATCAGTCGGACAGTCCGCGAGCCCCTACTTACTTGTAGGTCTGTTGTATCCGATGCTCCATTGCATGGATATACATGTCTCGGAGGCGTTCCAGGAACACTCGGTACAACTCCGGGATAAAGTCTGGATCACACTCAGCCTCCCTAATAGCGTATTCCGTCTTGAAGCGGATCACCTGAGAGGTGGCCAGGGACGGCCAACATTCTCCTAGGAGTTTGGCGGTGTTATTAAAGACTAGATCCTGTTCACCTGACTTTACCAAGTCCCATCGGTTACACACAAACATCGCGCTCTTGGAGTCGAAATGTTCCAGTTTGTCTTGTTGGTTCATCTTTTGCTTGTCGACGACCATCTTCAGCAAGCATAGGAGCTATAGACACATATATGAAATAGTCTCATTAGCATTTAGAACACACAAACAACATTATTTCTATAGCCAGACATCCATACAAGCAATATTTCTGTAAGAGCTAAATGGCCATATCAACAACATCGACACGAGCTAGAAACCTTAGCTGGCGGTACGAGCAAGCAAAAATCAAAGGGGCTGGATGTGTAAACAAACAAGTTTAGCAATTTTTAGGTGGCACTGCTTTTGAATCATTGTTTTTTTATTGACAGAATACAAATGTTTTGACCTCTGAGACAATGTCTGGTGACTATGCAATAAATTAAAAGTAAACTTTCTTTGGTTTAAAAAGCATTAACACGTGCATTTTTTTCTACTTTTATGGCATGGGTAACTCAGAAAAAAATCAGTAAAATATCAGGACATTATCCCGAGCGTTTTCAGTTCTTGATGTTTTTATGATTTTATCTATCATTTGTTCTCACCCTGTCCTCGTCTACTCCTCCTGAATTGTCCGATTTGATGACGTAGATGTATCCCATAATTTCGTTCTCTCGAATGAAGTCAGCAATAACACTGTCCATAGCCTCGTTTTCGCCTATTCCGGGTGAGTCGACGATCACAATACCACACTTTTTAAAAAAAGAACACAATATTTACAACAACAGCTACAAAATAAGACACTCTGTACTTTAAAAAAAGATGTATCGTTCTAGATCATTCAACAAAATTATTCAGAGTAAAAAGGATATGCAAGATAAACGTAACATATACACAGGTGATTGCACCGTATACATCAATAGATACAGGATCCCGTCAAAAAAGAATTTCGCTGCCTCATACTGTACAGCTTTTATGTGTTTCTAGAACTCGGTGATGCTAGGGGCAAAAAAAAGAAATCCAAACTGTCTAAACAACTGAGGGGATAGTCTCGTTCAACCAGAAGCTTGATCACTCTGTTAGGCGTAGCTTGCTCAGACAACAAGAGTCTGGTTGAACGAGACTACTGAGGGGCAAGTGCGTAAAACCCCGTAATTTATGAAATATTCTATCCTATTATAGGTTGGTTATATAATTGTGAATGCTGGTTTTTTTCTGAGTAAATTAATTCAGATGCTGCTTTTCTGGACAATCCGCGGAGTGTTTTGTCAGTTTTGCTGATAATTACGCTATTATATGTGCACTTCCAAAGTACAAAGCGGACTTTCGATACCTTGTTTTATTTTATCATCGAAAATTAATATTTGTCAAAAAAGTTGGTTTTAACTTGATTATGATACTGTACAGGAAGATAACTCATTGATTTTATTTTCACTTTTGTGTATGTTTGAAATCAGTTCATGTTTACAACTTCAACATATTCCTTTCCATCGATAAATAAAGCATTTTTGTTTTTTTCTCAAAAACTTATGTTAGATGTATAATATATTTCTGAGTTATCCCGCTTTGACCGCAAATATATTTGGCCCTGTAATGCGCGCTTATAGGGTTCCCTGAACATCTTTCATCTTTTATATACTCCAAAATCTTAACATACGATAGTGTTTTAGATCCGATGTTTTAAAAATGCAGGTGTAATACACACTTGAGGTGTCATTTAAATTTGGGATCTTATCTTTTCGCTTCTTTCTAAACAACTTTCTTCTTCCTAATGTCTTCCTTGACAATGCCTCACTTTTGGCATTTAGTTGAGCGTTCGCCCCTGTGAGGAAGGCTTTGGGTTCTGTCCCCTGGC
>JAUMHH010192581.1:0-13997 GCA_032359455.1 Chlamys rubida
CTCGAAATGAATTGTTCATAAGGAGTATCAAACTATATTATCATGAAGAATTTTGTGATAAGATTATACAAAAATGAACAAAATTACGTACTTTGACCAACGATCTTGTACGTCCAAAACCCTATCATACTCATATCCTACTCATTCTGATAAGTACGACTGTTATAAACCAATAACATGTACTTCATATAGAATAAATGAAATCATTCGAGCAGATTTCACTATGAATCAGAGGTGATAACGTTCAGTAGTTACGAAACGAAGGCACAGTCGTTACATACATCACAGTTATTTTTATCTCAATGAGTCTACTACTAAAGCAGTTATGTATATTTACCTGTGGTTGCTTGTGTGTCTCCAATACACATCTATAAGACTGGCGCGTGCGCTGTAAAGAACCATGAATACACATTCTACCCGTGTTTTTTAGTCTCACTTCAGTAAACGTCTATACGATAGTTTACAGAAGTCCTAATTATAAAATGTTTGAGTCATACTGCTGTTAATTTCTAAATTTGGATAGCGTTCAATTCTTAGAACTTATCGGTTCCACGAATTTTTCCGTATTTACAAGATTACAAAAGATATAGGGTTTACTTAGAATTGTGGAATACCAAGAAAATGTAATATAGCTTAAATGACATCCATGTATAAAGCGAGAACTAGAAGGCCAGGTAATCATTTGATACCAGTGGACATTGGTGTTTCCGAGGGATAAGCTATAAGGTAAGATAATCTTGTGTCAATTTGATCTAACAAACTTTTTGTTGCATCTAAAATATTGAATTCTGTACAATCATTAATAGTGAGGATATATCGAAACTAAAACAAGTTTTACCTTAGACTATTGTGTATCTCTTTAAAACAAATATGCATTGTGTTTATTTCGACGATAAACGGTCACATTCTTCTTGGTATTAGATAACTTTGTAGAAAGGTTCCTGTAGCACAATCAATTAAGTGTTGATGTGTGACATTTCGATGACTAGGTAGGTATTTAACTACTCTATCACCTTAGGCAGACAATGTTTGACAGAGTACGTACACTACCGAACTGATCATGGAAACGTCACACATATACACTTATTGGTTGCGATACATAACCTTTCTTCAATCAATACCTACCAACCAGAAGAAAAGAAATGTTAAGAAATATCAATTACTTGATTCTTAATTTGATCAATATGGTTCAACGGGAAAACCTTTACATTCCATAGAAAAAAACAAATGTTCATAGTAGAACGACGAATATATTGTTTCATGAAAATAATTACGTGAATTAATAGTTAATAGCTGACTTTTAATGACGTCACACTTTACAACAAGGCTGTGCGCTGATTATAATTGGGAACTGAACACAATTCTTCCGTTTGCTGCTATTTTCTGGAAGGTTTTGCATATAGAAATGTTATAAGTTACGGCAGTAAAGAGAAAGTACCATTATGATTGGTCAATATTAAGTCGATACTGGACCTGATATAATCAAATGTGAAGTAATAAAATCTTGAATATTTTCACTTCAGTGAAAAAAGATCAAGTTTTGTTCCATGTTTTTGTGCATTTAGTTATTGTTTTTGTTATTTACGAAAACGTTCACAGAGACATAATTATTTTAATAACATAATGACTTTACGTATATATTATTGGTTTCATTTTAAATATAATTAACCATGGTGTTAATTTAAAGGGGTTATTTATTCAAATAACACTCCTAAAATTGTGTATTTATCGCTTTATACATGTATGTCATTCAAGCTTTATTAACTTTTCTTGGTATTCCACAATTCTAAGGAACCCCTAAATCTTTTGTAATCTTGTATATACGGAAAATTTCGTGGAACCGATAAGTTCTCAGAATTGCACGCTATCCAAATTCAGAAATTAACAGCTGTATGACTCATACATGTTATATTGAGGACTTCTGTAAAACTATCGTATGGACGTTAACTGAAGTGAGACAAAAGACCATAGGTAAAATGTGTATTCATGGTTCTATTCAGCACACACGCTAGTCTTGTAGATGTGTATTGGAGACACGCAAGCAACCACAGGTAAATAAACATAACGTTTTTAGAAGTAGAATCTGCAAATTAATCTCATTGGGGTAACAAATCACTGTGATATATGTAACAACTTTGTCTACGTTTTATAACCACTGAACGTTATCACCTCTGATTCACAGTAAAACCTACTCGAATGATTTCATTTATCCTATATGAAGTATATTGAATTGGTATTTGCCGATCCTATTTATCAAATGTACCTACATATGAGTAGGATATCAGTTGGATAGGGGGTTTTGACGTATAAGATCGTTGGTCAAAATACTTGTTAAAATAAAGGGTTTATAGCACTTGCATCTGTTAAAATTGTATATTGTATGTTAGAATTAATGCGGGAAGTCGTATTCCAAAGAAGTAAGCGAAAATGTCGAGAATTTACATATTCACCTCGGCTGGAAAGACATGTGTGTTAGTTAGTAGTTCACCGACAGCTGCTGTTAAAACGGGATATCGTTGTACAGTTAAGGATTTCTTTATTACATATGAAGAAAACACTCTCTGTTGTCACTTTCTCGAAATTAATTGTTCATAAGGAGTATCAAACTATATTATCATGAAGAATTTTGTGATAAGACTATGAAAAACAAAGCTTAACTAAGTTGTCCCTTTAATATTGGGAGCTGCTGTATACAATTTTAACAGATGCAAGTGCTATAAACCCTTTATTTTAACAAGTATTTGCTATTGCCTCCTTGTAATAGCGTGCTCATTGAAACAACATGCCGAAGGCATCCAGCACAGCATTCCATCCGGTCACATTATGCTGACAACGGGTGAACCAGTTGTTGCCATTACCCTCAATGCTGAACGTTAAACAGGGAATAACAAATACCATTTTGAGGACTTTGTTATGTACATCCAGTGGGTAACAGCAGGTGTATTCTTTTCCCGATCCTCGACCTGCAGGTGTTTCATAAATCTGATAGAAAAAACCTCAACTTTAAAGCCCGAAGTGAGGGTTTAACCAAGTTAGGTGCTAGAAAATACAAGGTAGTTAGAAGTAGAAAGAAAGATAAAGATTCCAAATGTTGCAATGGGTGCAGCAGATATCTTTTGGTCGCTTTTGTGTCACCAAGTAGAGGGCACAAAAGCAAATCCCAAATTTTGCAGGGGGTTCCCTCATCAGTCGCCTCCTACGATACATGCAGTGGGTAACAGCAAGTGTAATCTTTTTTCGATCCCCGACCTGCAGGGGTTTCATAAATCTGCTCAAAATCTCTCAACATAAAAGCCAAAAGTGAGGTATCTACCAAGCTAGGCGCTAGGAAATAAAAGGTAGTTAGAAGTTAAAACCGACTTGAAAAGAACTAGAGACCAACTGGAGAACGGCTTTCCTTAAATCCCAGCATTTGGGAACGTATTTTATCAAAAGCGAACGTCTGCCTGCGCCAGGCGATTTCCGTCCTAATACTTAAGTGATATCTACACAAAAGTGATCCGAGTAAGAAAATAGTCCGTCGTAAACAAATCAATATACAGTAATGAAACAAATATGTTGAGAGTTATAACACCATTTCAAGCGTAGATGTGCATATGGAAATGCCAATGACGAAAAGATTATTTAAAAAATATATTTTCTACATAGTTCTAAGGTTCATTGTATTTCCCCGCACAAATCTTTGATATGTTTATGTTTGTCACAGACCGAGGATTTGCGATCGTTGACCATTGAGCTTAGAAGTCATGTGAAAACATGATGGTTAGTTGACTTTTTTAAATGTTGAAATATATAAGGTAGTAGTATATACAGATGATAAACAGATTATCACACAGTATTTTCAGTGTTTTTCACCTGCGGTGGCCTTTCGATTGCATCCACGTCCTCGCGATGAGAAAATTGTTCTCACGACATACCCTGAGAATACAGTGTGATAATCTATAAATATACATCTTTATAATATGATCATATTATGGTATTTGTTGTTACTTTAGTTTAATACTGAGTTTTGTACTTTCAGCGCAACTATGTCTTTTAATAGCTTTGAAGTATCGAGGCTTAGAATAAAAGGAAGCACGGAATGTTTGTCTGCATCAATTAAGGCTTTATCAAAATGCTTGCCCGAAACAACCTGTGAACAGAAAGCCAGGGTCGAAAGAAGTCTTAAAAATCGGAAACTTGGTGACATGATTAAGATACAACGGGACTATTTTCTCCACTACGGCATATATATAGGTAAATTACAATCAAAACATGTAAAGCTTCAATATGACAACAACAATCATTTGAATTTTCTTTCATAATATTTGAAATATTTAAAGTTCTTGTTATAACATTCTTTTCAGTTTTCATAGATGTTAAAAGTGTATTAAAAAATGTAACGTTAACGTATTGAATAATATGAAACTGTTACTAGGTATGAACATCTGCCGTTTCAATGGGTACAGTGCAAACAGAGATGTTAAATCGTAGGTATTATGCTGAAGCTATAATCTGTTAATGAGTCGAGGTATTGAGCATATGACTTGCATACAAAATTTGATCAAAAATGATCAGTTTATGAAATTTTGTGGAAATTTACCCTTTTTAATAGCTATCTAAATGAAGAAGCCTTGTCACCAATTTCTTCCTATTACATCTTGTAACAAATTAAAGAGGTGGAAATGAATTACATAGGTTTGCATTTCTTCAATTCTAAATTATACAGGCAAGGACAGGGTAGTTGATTTAGTCGCAGATAATGATGGTGAAATCACCGTACGTACTCTGTGCGAGACTGTTGGTGCCAGCGAATGTGCGATAGACAACTACATGGACAATACCACCAGGTATGATGTTTCAAATTTTATAGTTATATTGTATCAAAACAATAGAATATTACACAATTAAAGGTAAAGATGCTGGCTTGAGAATAAGGTTTTAGCAAATGTTTCAACTGTTATTTTTACAGTTTTAGTATAGTTCCCTTTCCTTACATATAACTGTGTTAAGTTATACTTAACTGTGGTGGATAATCCAAACCAGGGTGAGTGTGAATGTGCTCCTCACATCGCGAAATAAAGTAGTAATAGGACGTTTGTATAATGTGACTCTTAATATGACAAATCCTATGATAGCGTGTTTGAGAGATGAATGCGCGGGTTATTTTCAAGTTGAACATTTGATCATTAATTTTATGCTTTCTGAGATTTTTTACGTGTTTTGAAATATTAGTATTGTTAATGTGCTAAGTTGGAATGTTCCCGTGTGTCGGCGGGAGATCAAAGCCACGTGTCGGTTTGAATAAAATGGAACAAACGTCACAAATCAGTGCAAATCACGAACTGCATATCACAATCACGTTATAATAAACATGTGTAATCTCCTGTAGTCAATGATAAAATTACTTCTGTATCGTCACAGTGTAATTTGGTATCAAATATTGATAATGAAGGTCCGAAGCCAATCAGTGTTCATGAAACTGTAACTATCCTTGTGTTTCGACCTTAAGACATGCAGATGGTCATACTAAACTCTGTGTTCCAATCGTACAACCAGCAAGTGTCCAGAATAAAACAGTGTATTCCAGCTCAAGTCCAGATGAAGATAATGATAATTTTGGTTGTGATTCAAATCCATGTTGGGATAAAATTACCTAGTGTAGTGAAATCAATGGTCGAGAAGAGGTGACTACATCCCCCATTCTCACATGCAGCGACACCCCGTTTTTCTTGGGTTGTTTTTTTAACATTGTTAACATAATCAATTATGACACTGTTGTGAATTTCCCTTTCTTTTGTTTCCTTTCTGATCTAGCGAAGTTCCTGTAGCTCCTTAAAGCTTCTGTTTCCTTTCGATGTTTATTTAATCTTGTTCCTATGTACACAGAATCACAGTTCTTACAACCGATCTTATACATGCAATACCAAGTGTCACTGATGGAATATTTGTCTTTTGGTGAGTAAGAATATTCCAGATGGTCTGGATTGGTCTCATGCTGGTCGAGGTTCTGTTCTTCCTGAATATTCTTTGAATTGTCTATGATATTCCTTTCTCGTATGATATCACTACAGTGCACCTTTTCTTTTCCTCTGATTATTCTCTCTTCTTTCTCATCTTCACGGATAGTTTGTTCTTTATGTCATCCTTACCCTGTCGATACTCCACTTTAGATATCCACGTTTCTTGACTACTGATGTGATATAATGTTCCTCTCTGATCTAATCTGATCTGGTTCTGTTACCACGTCATTTCATCTATAAAGAAAGTTCCTAACTACCCCCAACTTACAATGTAAAGGGTGGTGGGATATGTGCTGTGTATGCGTCAGGCATATAAATAGCATTTGTAGAAAAAAGAAGCCACGATGATGAAATTAGATCAGCAATTATACAATTTTGAGTAAGGAAGTATCTTTTCACTTGGGATATTACCAACCATGTTTAATCTGAGAAAATGTACACTGTATTTTTGTTTTAAATACTTTGCAATGCTGATAGCCAGAGTTCGTCATTAAAACTATATTTTAGTTCCATAAGATCTTTTGAAATGGAATCTGGTATTTTTTATTCTCATATTTTAGATCTATTTCCAGTTATACGATAATATTAGAATTTATTGTAGATATATCACAATTTATACTTACAATATGTAACATTAGATCTGATAAATGTTTCATCTGTTGTATCCTTTTTTATATGATGACTAGTTATAACTGTTGATATATTGCCTCCTTTAACAGTCACGACTTTGAAATGATGACCACATGTTTTTGTTTTTTTTATATATTTGCAGTCCCTATCCGGAGAAAGAAATTGTAAACCGGGCATTGCTTGCTATTGGGGAGGAACATATATACAGCCTTGGGAAATACAACTGTGAACATTTCGCGACGTGGTGTCGGTATGGGATCAAATATTGTCATCAGCCGTGTGAAGTGGCCGCCACTCTGGGAAAACTAGTTGATAAAACCTAGAAGAGAGAATATTCGAGTTTGTTTTTACCTGTTCAATTGTTTGTTTTGTTTCCTTTTCATGAATTATGCATTTCGTAATGAGTACACTTGACTATTTTCAACTATTGTAGCGTTTCCTCCCGTATCCCCGGCCGCTACGGTGCAACGGGGCAAAGCGCTATGTACATCCGGAATGAAAGTCGAATACGTCAGGGATAACTCAAATAAACTGTAACACAAGTGATTTTTTATTTTCCCATCCATGACAACATGTAACACACACAAAGTTCAATCGGAATCAAACGTTCAGCCCTGAAACTTAAGATCTGGTTTAGCTCTGACATTTTATCTTCAAATTGTTGAAGTTGGTCAGTACCAGAAGCTCTACGACTTTATCTACATCAGAAATAAGGTGTAATTCCGAGGTTAATACACGCACTCCAATCAAAATCAGTATTAGATTTCAATCGTAAGTAAAGTTACAGTAAGTCCTTTTACTTCTCTCATTCTTACTTCTTTATATACACATATTACTCTCTCTGACTGGCTTACATCGGCTCTTCAAGGCTCTTCATGCGCTCCTAACTCTCCCCGACCCACATTTTTGTAGTTATATATGGCTCTTGTTTGTAAAAATATGTGGTTCCGTCGCAACAATGCTACGTCTTACACAAAACGACAAACAACATAATCACTGGTATATACATTTATTCACATTTATTAATTTTTAACCTTGAAAAAACGGACAAGGTAAGGTTGGACAGATATTCGTTATTCGTTAATCGTTATTCAAATAACGAATAACTTTCCTACTTTAATTGCCGGGGCGAAAGTAAAGTTAGAAAGTTATCCGTTATTCAAAATTAAAAAGAAAAATATTGTAAGACGGATGCCGGTGCCCAACTTTTGAAAGATTGCACGTACAGGGTGTGCCACACCCAGTATTCACACTGAGTTTAATTAAGATTGAAATAGGCATTTACCCCGGTTCAGGACCAGGAACATAGAATTTGAACGAAATCACAATTCTGACAACTTTCGAGTATATGGTCCAAGGGGGTCTGGAAACCGTGCCAGTGCCCAACTTTTGAAAGGTTACACGTACAAGGGGAACCACAGACAGTATTCATACCGAGTTTAATTAAAATTAAAATAGGCATTCACGCCGAGACAGGACCAGGAACAGAGAACTAGAATGAAATCTCAATTTTGACAATTTTCGCGTATAGGGTCACAGGGGGTCTGGAAACCGTGCCGCTGCCCAACTTTTGAAATGCTGCACGTACATGGGGTGCCACAGACAGTATTCACACTGAGTTTAATTAAGATAGAAATAGGCATTCACTCCGAGCCAGGACCAGGAACATAGTATTTGAACGAAATCTCATTTGACAACTTTCGAATAAAGGGTCTCAGGGGTTCTTGAAACCGTGCCGGTGCCCAATTTTTTGAGAGGTTGTTCGTACAGAGGGTGCCACAGACAGTATTCGCACCGAGTGTAATTAAAATTGTTAAGATTGCAAAGGCTGGCACCCCTCTGGGTTTGCAAACCGCTAGAACGATGTGCAGGCTTGCTCACGTCTAGTCGTAATAATGTGAGGGAGCGAACTTTTTTTGTTGTTGTCCAAGTTTTTATTGTTACACAAGTAGTGAACAGTGATGTGTTCAGTAACTGCCGAACACCTCTAAATGTCATAAAAGTAAATAAATGTCATGCTTACTCTAAAAAAGAATAACTGGCAAACTATGCTTGCTTTCCTATTCAATAACTACGCATTCATTGTCGTAAGTTGTGACCTTTCCATTTTTATGGATGCTCATTGGTTTAGCTCTCATTTCCTGTATATATGCAAAAGTCCTAAAAATAGCCAGGAAAGCTTGAAGTACCCATATGCTGGACAATAACTTCGTGCGGAGTTTTTTTTTAAACGCATAAAATGCGGGTGTAACGTTGAAAATGGACCCCCGTTGAAAATGGAACCGGAAAGCCATTGAAAAAGGAACCTAGAGCAAATTAATTTTTACATACACGTTGAAAATGGACCCCCGTTGAAAAGTGAACCATATTAACAAATTATATATTGATTATATCCACTTAGATTATACTTAATGAAATCCTGCGACCAATTTCTAAAAATTTGACCTTCACTAATAATATCATTGAGCTCAGAAATTAACTCAGTATCGATGTCTGACCTACTTTTGGAAATTTGACCTACATTAAAAAAATCACCAGGTTTAGACATACACATTAACTATTATTTGATCGAAATGGGTCACTCTGACCTAGTTTTGAAAATTTGACCTACATTAACAAAAATGGTCATATGGGTCAAAAACGAATATTTAACAATTGCTTGACAAAATTAGGTCACTGTGACCTAATTTTCAAAGTTTGGCCTTCATTGTCCAAAATAGTAATCAGGGGAATAAATTGAAAAAAACATGATATTTGACCAAAACTATATTTAATGACATTGTGTAATTTGTGACAGGGTTCAGAAATTTACATATTTTTGTCGAAGCCAGGTCTAAAAAAAAACAAAAAAACAAAACTTTTCAAAATTAGACGTATATTATCAAAAATGTCATTGGTTTAAGAAAATAGCATAAATGAAGAAATGATGCTTAACCAAATTACGTCCCTGTAACTTTTCAAAATTTTAACTACATATATAACATGCATGTACTTTTTTTTTAAAAAGTCACTGGATTACAAAACCAAAATTCAACAGTTTCGACATAAGAATGTCATTGTTACCTACTTTCCATACTCACTTTTCAATTTAGTACTTGTTAAAATGACCTTAGTCCGTATTGGACATTAGAAATAACTCTGAAATGTTTCGACAATTTTCTATATAGAATGTGTTAATATGGCCTCGGGTCCTTATTCAGCGTTGGAAATTGACCCTAGAAAATAATGAAACCATTCATTATTCAATTGTCAAAAAGTAACCTGGGTCGATATTCAACGTTGAAAATGGACCCCTGATATGACAGTTTTTCATATTCAATTGTCAAAAGATGGCCGAAGATTCATATTCAACGTTGAAAAAGTGGCAATATTTTGACACTTAATTTAAGTCAGTGACCTTATTAGATGAACCAACAGTTCTAAGTTCATTTCTGAACGCAATGACAAATTTTAATAGTGTAGGTCGATTTTTCAAAAGTAGGTCAATTGTACCTCATAAGATGAACCAACAGTTCTAAGTTCATTTCTGGACCTAATGACACATTTTATTAATCTAGATCAATTTTTCAAAAGTCAGTCAGTGACTTAATTAGGTGAAACCACAGTTCTTAGTTCTTTTCTGAACCCAATGGCAATTTTTAGTAATGTAGTTTTTATTTTTCAAAACTAGGTCACAGTCACCTAGCTAGGTGAAACAATAGTTCTTAGTTCATTTCTGATCCCAATATCAATTTTTAGTAATGAAGGTCGAATTTTCGAAAGTAGGTCACAGTGACCTAATTAGGTGAATCAACGTTAACAGCTCTATTTTCGATTATGAACCCAATGACAACTTTTAATAAAGTAGTCCAAATTTTCAAAAGTAGGTCATAGTGACCTAATTAGGTGAAACAACAGTTCTATTTTCATTTTTGAACCCAATGACAACTTTTATAAGGTAGGTGATTTTTCAGAAGCAGGTCAAATTAAAGTAATTAGGTGAAACAGCAGTTCTAAGTTCATTTCTGAACGTAATGATAATTTTTAATAATGTAGGTCAATTTTTTCAAAAGCAGGTCGAATTTACCTAAGTAAGGTTAACGGAAATTTGTGCATATTACTGAATCCCATGATAATTTCTATTAGTGTAATTAAACCAGTGAGAAGTAGGTCACACTGACCTGAGTTGGTCGGACGATGGACGCAAGGTACGACATGAGATCATTTTGGTACTTCGAACAAAGTAATGATCCGTTTTCAACGGGGTCTATTTTCAATGGCCTACACGTGGAAAATTGAACTCTAACGGGGTCCATTTTCCACGGGAGAGTCAGTTTTCAACGGCTCCCCGGTTCCATTTTCAACGTTACACGGGCAATATTTCCAGGGCTCAGGATTGTTGAAATGTTGAAATGCACATAAAACACAAACAAACAATATATATATAAGGATAAACGCAATAGCGATATCACAACAATGTAAATACACATGGTTTTAAGGCAAGGCGTACCATTAATCAGGTATAGTACTTTTATGTATGTATCAATAATTGAATAAACGCAACATTCAATAGAAATGAAAAGACACTCGGGACCTTTACATTACTGATCAGCTACGATACCGTTGTAAATATAACATAACTCTTCTACTGACAGAGGAAAATAATAAATGCTGAAAATAGATTTGAAGTCGCGTTTACATCTTTAAATATGCAGAGGTATTCTTCATCTGAAGCTATACATGAACTAATTTTAAAATAAACGAGTCAAACAGTACTGTCCAAACGGTGGTATAAGAAATATCATAAATTCAGTTTCCCATTTGATAACATCTGTATCATTCGCGATACTCCCATCTTTGATACTCAAGGGTTTACTCTCATTTTCCCTCTCTGCACCCATTGAACATGGCATAGCAAAATTGAAGGCACGTTGCAAGCTTTCAATTGGTTTCAGGTATTAAAAAAAGGGCAATTCGCTAGGCTGATACCTGTCCTTTGAAGATTACAGAGGAGCAACACCAGATTTCAAAGCCAGTCGATTTTACCGCTAAGCGACCACGAAATTCTGTAGATGTATGTTTCATCCACGAAGTGGTGCACAGTGAGCCTTAGCATTTGCTTTGACATATTTCAGGGGTGCAGAGAACGGAAGTGAGCGTAATCTCTGGAGTATCGAGGATGACAACACGAGTGCGGAATGTAACAGTTCCCTTTCAAATAGCCATAATTTTACTTTCCATCAATTCGAAGGGGTAATTAGTTTCTGAAGCCAATTTCTCATTGCAATTTTATCACTCACTATAGTAACGATAGGAGATGCTAAATTGAAAGGAATGTTTACATTCACATGTTCAGAATGGCTTGAATAAAAAATGAAATATTTATGAAAATCTGAAGGTTATGTATATGAATCGGTAGAAACGTATTGTCTTTAAACATGACAGGCACTTCCAAAAACGGTAACGAAGACTCACTTGCTTACATAGTATCACGAATAGAAGGATGCATAAAATTCATCTACACATAAGTCAGCTTGCCATATATATGGTTTTAAATTAAAACGACAACGAATATAGTAAAATTTGAATCATTTTATCTCAAGGTATAACTTCATTCATATGGATGCTATCATCAATAGTCACGTCATCAATAAATAAAGACGTTTAAGCTTTCCTTTTATGAGAATGGGTTTCAGTAATGAAGACATGGAAAACTATAAGGGTTTATATCTAATCGCGCATGTAAAGCAATATGGCTACAAGTCCCATGTGTACTGTAGATAAGGTGGACTCAGTATTTTTCCAATCTGTCAGGAATGGTGGTTATATGAGGTAGCGAATGTGGTTTCAAACATTAATTTCAGGTTCATATTTGATAAATATTTTTTTTATATTTCTAAGCAAAAGATTAGTTCAGAATACGTTTAAGTTTACATTGTTTGTTGGTTATACCTAAATTTCAATTCATGTCATATCGATATCAAAAAGTACCTCCCTTGCAATTTCACGGATTGAAAAAAGTTTGAGTTTAAGACATAAAAAGACCGTTAATAATTTTTTTTATATGAAACAGAATTCCAACAGTCTAATTTTGTTGACCATTCGCACACACTAAATTCAATATGTATCTCTTTCTTTTAGGTAGGAGCTAAGAATTTTATTTCGTTTCACCGATTCATTAACATCATTTTCTGGATTGCTGTTTTGTATTTTGCTCTTACACCACAATCGTTTTAAGGAAACCCTGTTCAATTGATGATCATGGTTTTCTGTTGTCATCAATTCGAATTGAGGATAATAACTTCACAGATGCAACAAAGCAGATTACTTGTCTTCACTAGCATTTCATTATATAGACTATGTACAGGGATATCCTTTCTATCATACTCCAAACTTTCATACAGTTTACCCATTTCAAGTATAGTATTTACAATATTAACTTATAAACGTGTTCTATTACAGTCCTAATCTTATGATTATCAAAAGTAATTTATATCTACCTAATGAGCCTTCGGCTTCCAGCAGGACAAAGAGATATGCTTTACAATCAGCATATTATTTCGGTAAAAATTGGTTTTCTAGCATGTAATTAGGGATATAGAATTGTTGTATGTTTATGTGATAAAGAGGCGAGTTGTGTGTAATCAGGGACGGGTTGTATGTGGTAGGGGACGAGTTTAGTGTGAAAAATGGTCTTGTTGTATGTGATCAAAGAGCGGGTTTTGTGTGATAGGGGACGAGTTGTGTCTTGTAGGGGGGGGGGGGTGATATGGGATAGGTGGTGTATGATAGAGGACGGGTTGGGTGTGATACAGAGCCGGTTGTGTGTGATACGGGCGGATTGTGTGTGATATAGGCGGATTTTGTGTGATAGGGGGCAGGTTGTGTGTAATAGGGGGCGGGTTGTGTGAGATAGGGGGCGGGTTGTGCCTGTAAGTAGACGGGTTGTGTGATCAAGGGGCGGGTGTGTGTGATAGGGGGCGGATTGTATGTGACATTTGACGGGTTGTGTGTGAAAGGGGCGGATTGTGTGTGATAGAGGGCGGAATTTGCGGGATAGGGGGTGGGTTGTATGTGATACGGGGCGGGTTGAATGTGATAGGGGGTCCGTTATGTGTGCTAGGGGCGGATTGTGTGCGCTAGGGGCGGATTGTGTGCGCTAGGGGCGGGTTGTGTGTGATAAAGGATGAGATGTGTGTGAAAGGGGACGGGTTGTTAGTGATAGAGGATGGGTTGTGTCATGGGGATGGATTGTTTGTGATAAGGGGTCGGATTTGCCTGATAGGGGCGGGTTATGTGTGGTAGAGGATGAGTTGTGTGTGATAGGGGATGGATTGTGTGTGATAAAGGATGAGTTGTGTGTGATAGTGGGGGGTGGGGGGGGTT
>JAUMHH010192592.1:0-13996 GCA_032359455.1 Chlamys rubida
ATAATTTGTGAACCGCTTTGAGACGACCTACGAACTAGGTTGTGATAAAGCGGTAAATAAGAACCTCGAATTATTATTATTTCCACGAAATGTTTAGATGATCAGCACTGTCAACACCAGCAGTTACTACCTTGTCACTTTTGTTAGTATTGACAGAAGTCCGTGTATTTTATTTATTCTTGGCCATGTCTATTGTTATATCCGGACAGCAACACGCTGAGGTTGTGACCGAGTTTTTCACGGTCACATGGATGTTTGGAGTCAGGGTCACACGGATGTTTGGAGTATTGCTAGCTTAACGTTGACATTTTCACAGGTATTAAAATAGGTGTGGTTCATTATCGTCACATCAGGAATACTGTGATCGACCCTTGGGCGTTCTGACGGAGTTTATCAGGGTCAATTAAACACTTGGAGTATTGCTAGCTTTATTTTAGCCGAAGAGAAAAATCCGGTTACGACATTGTCAAATATATTGAAACTATTTCTTAGCACCGGATTAGTTCAGGATAAAAGAATCAAGGAGCCACTCAATCGGGAACCGTCGGCACTTGCGAGAAACGAGAAAATATTATATTTCCTCGATTACGGAAAGTGCAGACGGTTCCCGATTGGGAAACACCTGAAGACTTTGACCGACCAAGATTATCATGGTCACTAAGATGTTTGAAGATTTGTTAGTTCAACCTTCAAATCCCGCTACGATAGTTTCACCTATGACTTATTGTTGTCTTTTCGTAAAGTTGACTGTACTAACATGATTTTATAGGTTTCTAAGATTGTTTAATGTGTTGAGCGTGTCCACTAATATAGAAAAAAATGAATTACTGATATGATATAACATTATAAACAACAAGATGTTTAAAACCATCAGCGATTTATTACAATTCAGCATGTTACGAACCATCAGCGATATGTTTAAACGCAACGTGTTAAGAACCACAGTCAATTCTGTTGTGCTGTGACCTTGTGTATCCCTGTTTACAAATGGATGGCCTCAAAAAGGAAAATGCTAATGAACAAAGTAAAATTTCAAAATTGATAAAGGTTAAAATTATTAATATTCAAAAATATCACCACCCCACACAAACACAAACACATGTACATATAAACTCAGTCATATATAACTGCTTACATCCAGAATAGGGAAAACATCCAAAATAGGGAAAACATCCAAAATAGGGAAAACATCCAAAATAGGGAAAACATCCCTATTTTCCGGAAAACATCCAAAATAGGGAAAACATCCAAAATAGGGAAACCACGTGATGTAGTAGAACCGAGATTGCTGTTTTGGAAGCGATTGAGCGTGTTCATTAACAAACGTCGATCTCTCGATGTACATATCGTCTTAGTTTCCTTATATTTTCTCATGACAGAATTAAAGTCTTTGTACGTTTGACCTGTTGGATGGTACGGATTGAGAAGAATAGCAATATTCTGTATACACAATATATACAATGTTTCTACCGTTACACTGTTGCATGATTAAAAGTGTTTTCTTATATATATATATATATATATATATATACTGTACCGGTGATCTCAGAGCAATTGTTTGATTGAAGAAAACACTTATAATCATGCAACAGCGTAACGGTGAAAACAATCGCCTTCGATATCAGGATTTATTTTTGACAATATTTAAAGCAAAGGTCCCACTAAATATCAGCCTTACGATTGGTCAGGTTTCTTAAAACAGCTAACCGCGAGCGTTTGCTTTGTCATAAGAATATCCCATTCGTAACACCTCGCCCCGATTACAGTTCCTTTCATCAAATCTCATTCGGAACATCTCGGCCGATTCGGTCATCTAACGATGGAAGGAACTGTAATCGAGCGAGGTGTTCCGAATGATCAAATGTTAGATAACAGAATCGACTGAGGTGTTCCGAATGTGTGTAAGTAACCCCTGGAGTTTGAAGATATCTGTTAGGGAGATTTAAAGCTTATGGTAACTGAAATGTAAAATCCACTTTCACGTAATGGAACCCGATATATGTAGGTCATCGCTGTATATCATTGTACACAGCCTACACATAGTGTCAACCCGATACCCTGTGACACAATTTGGTATCTTCGGGCATTTTGCTGTGTCAGCGAATATATATAGATATCTACAGCATTGACCTCGTGTAATATAAACTACGATCCTAGCTCCGGTCGAGACACACTTCGCCTCGGTTAACAATGCTTCCTTGGGGTGAAAATATGCAATATCGCCCTCTCGTGAATGTGATATTTATATAATGTGCTCCATACTCTAGTGCAAATAGGTAACAACGAATGTCACAGGGCTGTCACAGTACGACGGGAGTGTATCGCGGTGTATTGCGATACGTATCTTGATAATATTGTATAAAGTATCTGCACTGTACCTTTGTGGGATTAACCCTTACGGTTTAAGGTAAGATCCTTATGGCATTCAGGTTACACCTAATATTGGTATACTATACACTTGTTTACATTGGGATTCAGGTTACACCTAATATTGGTATACTATAAACCTTTTTTACATTGTGATTCACGTTACACTCGGACTAGTGTTATCATAAATTTTACCCAGACAACGGAGTAAAGTAACTCGTCAAAAACACCGGTATGTGGTAAAGTTACCCAGACAACGGAGTAAAGTAACTCGTCAAAAACACCGGTATGTGTTAGAGTTACCCGGATAACGGAGTAAAGTAACTCGTCAAAAACACCGATATGTGGTAAAGTTACCCGGATAACGGAGTAAAGTAACTCGTCAAAAACACCGATGTGTGGTAAAGTGAACACGAACACTTTATAAACAGTGTGGTAAGTGGTAGTACCCTTACCCAGTCGAACTGCAGTTATGTCCAAAACGAAAACTACATTGGAACTCTCTAGTGTTTTTCGGCTGCAGTGTGACAGGGATCCTTATCACCAGACACGAATTGTCATCCAAACAACCCTAACCCTAACCCTAACCCTAACCCTCCAGCTGAGATTGAAGATAAGGGGACGCGAGCGGTGTTCTGTAAGGAGTTAATAAATGTTATTCAGGGTTGATATATTTAGAAGTTAATGCTATTTTTAGAAGGTGTATAGTTCGGTCCGGAAATATCCCCTTGAAGCTAATAACGATTTCATTGGTAGGAAGTAGAAGATGTGTAATCATTATTTTTATCTCCAAGTTCCGGAAGTGCATTGAGTGAACAGAAAACCGGAAGTACATGTACACGTTATCGAGAATTGTCTGAATGTGTCACGATTTAATCTCTTGATAGATGTACACTGGTATTTATTCATTGAAGAGTGCTTGGCTGGACTGATCAACTAATAATGAAGCCATTCACCGCGTGCCATTTGTTACAGTATATTAGAAATATACATTCGAGTACCTATAAAACTAGAGAAAATAAATCAAGCGAGCTACGGTCTTTTTGTCTTCAACCGTTTTCACTTATAGTTTTTTTGTTTCTTTATTCTTCACAGATCGTGATGCCGTGGACATAGAAACGAACCGCAACTCTGGATGCAAGTTCGTCTGCATTGGAGGGGAGATATCACTATGTGGGTCTAACATCCACAACAGTGTCGAAACCCGTGACACAGAGGGCACTATCGGATCAAAACTGGAAGTTGTGATATAAGCTTTTAAAAAAGTGAAGAAAACAAAATGGCGGAGGAAAAGAACGGAAAATCTCGTGAACGACGAGAGTCATGTGACTCGGAAATATCCAATGAGAGCCTAACTGACTTGATTCCTACCCCACCAGATGGCGGATGGGGCTGGGTCATTGTAATGGCCTCGTTCATGTGCAACGTCATAGTCGACGGAATAGGATATGCTTATGGAGTACTTTTGCCGGAATTTGCCGAAGTTTTTCAGGCGCCGAAGAGTAAAGTATCGCTGGTGGGCTCTCTACTGTGCGGAGTTTACTTACTGGCAGGTATGGAACACATCTGTGAAAAACATCTTTGTATGGCATATCTTAGTACAACGAACAATAAAGGGAGATTATAATGTGCAGTGTTGGTTTAGGGCGATAACTCGCCAAAATCATTGTATTGCTTTGAGAAGGGGAAAGAGCTCGGTAATATAACTACTTCCTTTGTTTCTATTCGATCAGGGGAGTTAACTCAGAAATTATACAATTTAGTCCCAAACAAGGAAAATGCAAAACAAACTTGTAAAATTCCCCAATCCCGCGATTTGGAAAAGGGTCGGTCGTAGTAATTTGAATGTTTATGATAAAAAGTAAATATTGTCATTTTAGGACCAATCGTGAGTGGTCTAACAAACAAGTTTGGCTGTCGGAGAGTAACCATTGTGGGCAGTATAATCGCCTCCATAGGATTCATCATCGGGTCATTTAGTCCAAACCTCAACATCCTCATCGTTACCTACGGCTTCCTCGGAGGTAAGTTCACTCATTCTCAGGCAGTGGTCCACTTAACTGTTAACACTCATTCTCAGTCAATGGTCCACTTAACTGTTAACACTCATTCTCAGGTAGTGGTCCACTTAACTGTTAACACTCATTCTCAGGCGACGGTCCACTTAACTGTTATCACTCATTCTCAGGCAACGGTCCACTTAACTGTTAACACTCATTCTCAGTCAACGGTCCACTTAACTGTTAACACTCATTCTCAGTCAATGGTCCACTTAACTGTTAACACTCATTCTCAGTCAACGGTCCACTTAACTGTTAACACTCGTTCTCAGGCAGTGATCAGTTTAATTATTAACATTCTTTCTGAGGCAATGGTAATTTTAAAGTGCTAACACTCATTCTAAGATAATGGTCCGTTTAACTTGTTAAACACTCATTCTCAGGCAATGGCCCATTTACTCTGTTTACAATCATTCTTAAACTCATACCTGTTAACTCAATCATTGAGTAAATATAATATTGAAAAACGTCATATTTATTCTTTATGTTCTCTATGACAAATTCCTATTTTTGTAGGATTTGGATTTGGTTTGATTTACCTGCCATCTATTGTCAGTGTTGGGTATTATTTCGAGAAGAAGCGCGCTCTGGCCACGGGGATAGCAGTGTGCGGATCCGGAGTGGGGACGTTCATATTTTCACCTGGAAACAACGCCCTTCTCGCGGCCTATGAATGGCGCGGTCTCTTGCTTATTCATGCGGCTATAATTTTACAATGTTGTGTATGCGGAATGCTTATGCGGCCTCTGGAGCCAACGAAAAGGAAAAAGATCCGAGTGAGCGACAAAACCATTGACAAGATTAAAGAGGAAGCAAAATCGGGAAGGAAGCGTTGTAATGAGTCAGAATCTAGTGTCGCAGTCGTGGAAACGTTTGCAAAACTCAGGGAGGCTAAATTAAAGCGGGAAAAGCAGTTAGAGGAAGACTCAGACATAGCGTCAATGCCCAGTGCGTACTTCGTGAAGGGTCCACCGGACGCAATGAGTACAAGTTACAATTCGCGACAAATGAAACTGTCATTCTCTGACCGCGGGGACGCCATGAGTCAAACAAGTACTCCCGCAGGTCCCCCGAAAATCATGATTTCTGAAAATGGCTCCAACGTTGCCATGGACAATGAAGTAGAATCACCAACATCAAATATGTCTGTGTGCATTCCTGACCGGAAGGACAGTAGCAGTACAAATGTTCAACCGGAAGCAGGTGATCAAAAAGACAAAAACGATTTGCCCAATGGCGTTTTTGCACACGAGGTTCAACCTCTTATCGATAATGGGTACACAAAAGTAGTTGCGCCCAAGCCGAAACCATCACCGTCTGGAGGGGATGCAGGATCAAAATTATGCGTGGGATCGTCACGTGACCTTCACAAAGAGGATTATAAAAGACCTTTGTATAGGAAAGACATTTTCTACAGCGGAAGTGTGTTAAATATCCCACAATACAAATCGCAGCCGGACATGCGCAGTTACATCGCTAGTATCACAACGATTCCCGGCGACATCGATCAAAGGGCCACATGTTGGGACAAATGCACGTGTCTTCCAAAATCGGTAGTTTACACTTTGTCGGAAATGCTGGACATTTCTCTTTTGACCAACGTGCCATTTCTCATGATCTGTGTGGGGAATCTATTCGCTATGACGGGATTCTATGTCCCGTTCACTTACATCGTGGACAGAGCGGTCTTGCTTGGAATCGACAGCACAAAGGCCGCCTTTCTTCTCTCCGTTATCGGTGAGTCTAAAAATAGCACTGACCTTAACCTACATATTTGACCTTGGTATGTAAAATAATTACACTCCGATGTTCGAACGGATTAACAAGCCATAATTAACTTCAGTCGCCTGGTATGTAAATATCAGATAACACATTTATTATCTTCAATTTCGCTGAGTCTAAATATAGCATTGACCTTGACCTATATATTGAGTCTAGGTGCATGTCTAGTATATTTGTTTCACAACCTTTGTTTCCATTTATCAGCAATGACCTTGACATAAGCAATGACCTTGACATACATATTTGATCTAAGGACGCAAATTGTACCTTTATAACCATTGTCGTCAATTATTCAGGTGTAATCGTCCAATTTGTAATTAAAGGCGATATTAGATATCACAGTGACCTTGAATTAAGGACAATTTCAGACATGAAAATAAGGGAAATTGTTACCGATTACCAGTATTTTGATATTTGTCTTGTTACCGTCGCCATTTGAGTTTTACTGCCGACACAGAGCTTCCCCCTTTCCAATTCTTATAAGCTTTTAACCGCCAAGACCCCCCAATCATTTTAACAATCGCCATCCGGGCTTCATATGCAAAGACGGTATATCGTGGTTGTTTTTATTGGCAAATCAACTATTGTGTTACATCTCAAATGCATAAGTATTATCTATTTATAGAATGGATGTAGGCCAAATATTCATTTGGCGATACATATTGACAGAAAGTTAGAATGTCTTTAAGAAGCATTAAGATAGATGGGGAATAATGAAAAAGGAGAAACGTAACATTCTTTTTTTCAGTTTTGATGATATCATATGAGTTGTTTGAGAAGATACAAACTTTAACAGAATCCGTATCATTTTTAAACTTTAGTGAATACAAAATATGGCTTTCTTTTCTACAGGTATCACAAACACTTTTGGTCGTGTCTTGTCCGGTTTCCTTGCCGACTTAAAATTCGTGGATAGCCTCGTTATCAACAACATCGCCCTCGTCATCAGCGCCATCGCTCTGTTTCTCGAACCGTTTTGTGTGACCTACGAGACACTTATCGTCTTTGCCGCCGTGTATGGTCTTTGTGTGGGTAAGTAACCCCTCCCCCACATCCCCCCATCCCCCTCACCTCTTCCACAACCTTTTCCTTAGTTTGCGATGTGAGAGGATTATTTAGAGATGAATCAAAACAGCTTCACTCTTCAACTTTTCATTTAATTTCCGGAAACAGGAAGTTAACAACAAAACATAGAAACAAGATACGGAGACGGAATACAATAACACACAAAAACGGTTAATTCCGGATATTCTATTGATGGTTATAATATAATATATAACAACCTGACCGATACTCAACCCCTGGAATTAATGGGGGTTACCCTTCATCACTTTACAGTCCCTTGGATTTATCTTCCTTGGGTATGATTAACGCTACTGTGTTGTCAAATCGGGAACCGTCGGCACTTTCCGTAAGTGCCGACGGTCCCCGATAGCTGGTGTTCTCAGTCCCGGGGTTGGGGTGATTTAATCCTTAATAATACGCTTCACATTTTAAGGTTAAGGTTAATGTTTGGCTTGATAAATCATCTAATACACCTTATTGAAAGTCAATAACTGTTTAATATAAATGAGGAGTCTTAATGTAATATAATAGTATACAATTATGGTAATGATGGTTATGAACGTGAAATGCTTAGCAAATCATCTGTCGGAGTAACCTCCCTTCACAGTTTATCAGCAGAAAGGTTCCTAATTGTTATAAATAGAATGGATATCTGATTTGCCTACTTTTAGTGATATTTCAAGGTACTTCTATGTGACGTCATCTTGTGACGTTTCAAAGTTACGCCATGTTGGTTTAGTTCAGGAGTTACTGTCTTAATTTTGCATATAAAATTCATAAAGTCGTGATGGAAATGATTTTGTGAGAGTCATCAAGTGTTAACAACAGATATAATATTGATACAGATTGATTCATTTTTAACCCTTTCACCGCTGTAAACTATAATGGACTCGTCTATATCAATGTATGGTCGTGTCTACTTTCAGTGAAAGGGTTGACGCTCAGTAAAATGCTGAATCAACCCAAGATCCCATTGTTTTGGTGCGCATTTCCAATGATGCTTTGGGGTTTTCTAAGTCATCAACTAATTTAAATATGATCTCTTTGTTTTCGTGATAACAGCGGCCTACATTTCATTGACCTCCATCATCATCTGTGACCTGCTCGGGCTGGAGAAACTGACCAACGCCTTTGGACTATTGACCATGGCTCGAGGCGTTGCAGGAATATATGGACCTCCTGTCGCTGGTAAGTACACATTTACCGGATTGTCTCCCCTTGTCAAAATACGTATCAAACAGAGTCCTGATGTATAGAAATAAAGAACTTTATCTATATTTCTCTCTCAATATGGAGCATATGTATTAATGAAATCAGATTTTGGAAAAAGTTTGGAAATAAAGCTTCCTAAATGGAATTTCACAGCATTCATTTGAAAATAAGGGGTTTGGATGGGGCTAGGGAAAGAATATACTTATCAAATCTCTTAATTCGACGAGAAATGCTGGCCACATCAATATTTTTGCTTCATATGGTATTAATGTTTTAAATTTGCTTTGTGTGGATTTCCGTGTTCGACAGTTCTGCTACACAACTAAGACTCCTCTTTTTGTTATACAGGACTGGTGTTCCAGGCCTACGGGACATACGATGCTTCATTTATTATGGGCGGTGTCATGTTCACCATTGGGTCCGTATTCCATCTGGCTTTACATTTGCCATGCCTGAAACGAATGACAAAACAACACCAAACGGAAGCAATCATTGCTGAGAGTACGCATGTGTAGAGATCAAAACCCGGAAGTAGCGAGATGTGTTATCGGATTATAACCCGGATGTAGACAAAATTTGACCGGATGTTGTTGTCTATGAAATTATTAAAAATTAGTTGAAGGAAGACAACGGGTACATTGAAAGCTTGACCGGAAGTCACTAGCAGTGTAGTTAACACTTGACCGGAACTAGTCATCTCTATGGTAACCAACACATATCAAAGAGGATTTTAACTGAATGATTGATGTTTATCCAAAATTTTCTTGACAAATAACGAGTTTTTTAAATTTAAATTTTTTGAAATGTGATTTTTTTTCTCCTTATCGACAAAAGTTTGGTTTGAAATCTGGCGTTTGCTACACAACTTGAGACATATTTATGTGACGTGAAACATTGTCACGTGACTTAAGACATTGTCACGTGACTTAAGACATTGTCACGTGACTTAAGGCATTGTCACGTGACTTTATACACTTATGTGACTTGTAACTATATTTGGGTTTTGTTGAACGTGATATGTATGTGATTGTTGTAATGGATGAATTAGTAGCGTGTGATGAAACGCATAGGACTTCTTTTGGGAAGTTCGAAATGTGTTCCTCTGGTATTTTTACTTTTAAATGTAATGACGTGTACATTGTTATGATGGTTTTATATGAAACGCTTCTATATTATCAGTGATAAACAAGGAGTAATTTAAAACACGATGACTTTTTTAAAAAACATTCTGAAATCATTTTAAAAAAATCTGTTTTTATGCTTCCATACAAGTTGATATACTTATCAATTATGGACCTTTGTTGAGGGAAATATGCGTAAATATGGACCTGCGAAAGAGATATTAACCGAGAAGAAATCGTGTTCAATTTCAATTTTCATGTCCGTATACTAGTAACGCATATACACCGAGAAGATGAAATGATGCTGTATTTGATCAATTAACAAAATGTAAGTTATAGAAACAGCCGAAAGAAAAGTACTGCATATGACAGAAAACGTCACGACATGGCAATTGGAGTGACGTCATAAAGAAACTATTGACCGGCTGTTTCTATAATTGGTAACACAGTCAATATACCATATTACCGACTGCCACGTGACTATCATTTCACCAATGAGGATGAAATTAAAACAGTGTCATTTATTTAACTGTAATACACAGGTACTATTATATAGTATACACATCGTGTTGTGCTGTAAGATAACATTCTTTTTAAGGAGTTTGATAAAAACCTACACATCGCAGGGTCTTGTTATAATGCTTTTTCCCGATCACAGGGTTTTGTAAAATTTCATTACACCGATTTTTACATGTATAACTATCTTAATAACTTTGATAGGACGATGTATATTAAGTAAAATGAACTGAATAGATGTGTGGGGTCAGAGGTCATGGTTGTAGTACATTATTAACTCATTCACCCCTGAAATTACACAATGAACTATTCCAACCTTTGAATTGGAAGGGCTCAAATGTGTCTTCAGGGGTGAATGAGTTAATGTTTTGTCCTTTGGATAACTACTGGCGACATGAAACTGATTTGGTCTTCCTAATTGCAATAAGACTTTTTTTCTCTGTATTTAAATTTTATACAAGTTCAGTTAATTTCTTGGATATGTGATCACTTTTCCTGAAGGAGTAATAATATTGGGAATGTTCGGATTTACCTTATACAACGAACTTGTAGCTATGTTCCGAAATTTTTCTGCCGGCAAACATTTGCCAGAAAGCTTATAAACATGTTACCTTTCGTTGAAATCCTGATGACGTCATCATAACTAGTTTGATATGTTGTTTCTCGTTTGTTATATGATAGTGTTTTACGGCAATACAGCAATACAATGCGAGGAGTATATATGTTTCGTAGATATAACTATACAATTTGATGTTAATTTTTAATTCTAAATGTAATCTATATATGTTACCCTAACCCTAATCTTGCTTGTAACAAGCATTTTCATTGGCTTAAAAATTTATGTTATCAGCCCATAACGTAAAAAAATGACGTCGCCGTTTGTAACGTCGCTTTTGATTGGCTGATACAGCAGCGTCATAATTTCTAAGAGAAAAGTGTCAATCAATAAAAGTGGATTTCCACAGGGATTGTGTATAATAGATTAACTTATAAGGATTGATTTCTTTTAGTTTTGGTGGACAATTTGATTATGACGTCACAATAAAATAACGTCATTTTATTGTGACGTCATAATCAACTGGTCCTTGCCAAGAATTGGCATTACAAGAATTTTAAATGGAGGCCAAGATGCGATTCTTTTCCTGCTTTATATATAAATATGGGTTATTTCTAAAGTGGAATCGCGTAATCTTGCTTCAATGTTTTGTTTCGCACAGATTTTTGACGGAAACGTTATATTTTATATGTATACATTCATAGTGTGTATATTTTAGTTTTATCATTCCAATATTAATTATTGAGCTGAGTTTTAAAGATTTTATCATTACCCATATACATATGAATGTTGGTTACATGTGATGTAAATTTTTAATGTTTACACGTGTGAATGATTTCAAAAATATATATATTATAAACTTTTCTTTACAAAATTTTTCAAACAAGTTGTATATTTTTGCACTTAAAGTTAAGAATATTTGTTTGCGAGTGTAGTAGAATGTTTTAATGAGCAAGTGCGATATATTTTGCAAAATCATCTTTAACACAAATCAGACATTCTTGAGAAGCCTACATTTCCCATCAGTTTCCACACAAATGTTTTTATATCAGTGCGTTTGAAATATTTTTCGTCCACTTTGCTTTGGTAGTCCCGTATTTGCAGAAAACTTTTGGGGTATATTTTTTTTGAGAATATAATACCTTTAAACGGTATTACTGTAAGATAATAATTGTATAGGAAGTAATATTTTAGGGGTTCCTACTATTTTTACATGGCCAGAACATTTTGTTACAGAAAATGTACTCATTTTTGGGAACAAATTATTTTATCGATTTCGTTCTGTTTGTTAAGCCTTAAACCACGAAAATTATTTTATCATTATAACAATCTTTACGATTGTTGATTACATGCATTGTTAAATAGCCACTTCGTGGTATTAGGAGTTAAGCAACACTGTTAATAGTCAACAGGCCAAACTATCCGATAATCAGGCAGGCAACAAATTCGCCGGACTGATACTATGAACATTTGCAATATATATACAGTATTTTATTATATATTAGCAGACTATGCTTTACCTTAATTACATAAATATAGGAACGTTTTCAAAATATGTGACATAATTTTGAAATTTAGTTTTGTAAGTTTTGTTTAACTTTTTTTTATCCGGACAATCCGTTGCAATGGCGATAGTTTTGTCAAGACAATCCGTTGCTATGGCGACAGCTAGGTATGATCTAATTCATGAAAGAAGGGGATTTGTTTATTCCCTTATAAATTTCCCTAGAAAATTTCACCGTTTTCTAGAAAAAATTATCTCTTTTATTTCATTATATATTTGTGTAAATTTCCACTCGTCTCACTAGGTCACGTGTTAACTGCATGTGTATTAGCTACACGTGTTCGCTCCCGCCCTGCCAAAGTGATGCGCCCATACGAAAATTACGCCCCACAATCACAATCTCCTCTGTGCGGACGGTTTGGAAAATGAAAATTAGTAAAAAGATATTTTATACGTGGAATGTTGCTTCAAATCCCTTCGACTCAGGAAATATAAGTCTAAGACAGGTGATATGAATCCACATCCCGCCTAGCAACGTAGATAGCTAGCTACATATGTTATACTACATATATTATGTTTTACAAGTGATTAGCTTATCTTAATATCAGCCCCAGGATATTTGTGTGTGCCTTTTCTTAGCTAAGTCGATTGAATTTCCAACACCAGCAATACACTTTCCTTATTATTGTTTTCTAGTAGAAGAAAAATAATCAAATTCATAAAAAAAAATAATCATGTGAAATAAAATAATTGAAGATATTGTTTATTTGACTTATACTTGTTTATTCATACCCCGTTTCTTGTTATTCTTATTTCTTCAAGTTTTTCCCGTCAGCGAATTGTTTGCCACTTTTCTATAAAAAAAAATGTAGGGAGATTCAAGGATGAAAGGCTGTTTAAAAAAGACTTTTCATTTTTCGACCGGTCATCCAACATGGCCGCTACGGCCTCTGATTTGTCGACATTTCGATGTTTACCGATTTCGCTATATTAGGTGTAAAATGCAAACACTACTGCAAAATCCATTCGTGTCATGTGACTGAAGGGATATAGTCTTGGGAACTTTTTTAATGGCCCCCATTACAATCAGCACTTGTCGAAACACGTGTCTGGTCAAATAAGGGGGATTTCACGGTAGCGGTTCCAACGACGTCTGTGTTGCATGCAAATTAGGAAACTGAAAATCAAAATGGCGGCGAGAGAACGCCTCGCTGCAGATCAGTGAGAAGTATATATATCATTACTCCGACTTTACAAACCTGTTCAGTTCTGGACTGACACAACTCGGAGCTGAAGTTATTGTAGGTTTAAAGTACATGAGGTTAATAGCAATTGTTAACGGTGAACAGTAGATAGAGTCAGCTTTAGAAGGTTTATCGAGCATAAACCGAGTCCGGATTAAATATTCACCTGAGATTCACGTTCGGATCCTTTTTGCTCAACAAACATCTTGTCTGATTCCTTTCAGGGAAGCATCAATTCCATTTCTCTAGTTTGATATACATTTTCCTTTTAGTTTATTAAATAAAATAAAACATGGTACTCTTTAGCCCATGTATATCTGTATCGAGCTGCATTGTCAAATATACTTTCCACATAATTCATAATTTGATAAAATTGCTAACAGTTTTTTTATTGTCAAAATGTCAAAATATTTATTCAGTATGTGAGGCCTCCTGCCCATATTACATGCTTGTTGACAAAATTACAATTGCGCATAATAATAAATTACATACATTAATTACATACAATATAATTCTTTATAGTTAAATTGACATATCAAATTGTATCATGGTTCATTATACATCACCTC
>JAUMHH010192603.1:0-13996 GCA_032359455.1 Chlamys rubida
CTGGATTGGCTTTCATACCATTGGAGGAAAACCAATCTATTAGCGTCTTGCTCTCCTCCTCCAGAGTTTTCTTTAAAATGTCAAGGCAGTTACTTATATAAGATAAAGTATTATCATCAAAAGGTTGAGGTCAAAAGGTGTCATTGGTAAAGTAGGTTTTCAACAGACAACGAATGAATGAAATTTATGTCATTGAACTTGCTTCATGTGTTCACAAATACATTTATAAAGAATAACCATCAAACCTGCTGCTGGTGACAGTCACCGGTCATGGGTACAAGATTGCTGAGTTGGGTCCCCTGCAGGTCGGGGACAGAATTGGCCTGCTCTATCACCGCTACATGTTGTTAGAGGCAACTAATGTGGAGCCCCCTGCAGAATCGCGGGCTTTCTTCTCTGTCTTCTGCTACAATTGATCTGCTGCCCCCATTGAAACATTTAGGATCTTTATATTTTCTCTCTACTTCCTAAAAACCTTTTTGGTTCCTAGTGCCTTGCTTGGCAACACCTTACTTTTGGCCTTGGTGTTGAGCGTTCGCCCAAGTGGGGTAGGCAATGGGCTCTGTCCCCATGCTTGGACACCAAAAAAAAACACCATTAAAATGGTATTCATATGTTATTCCCTACTCAACATCCAGCATGTAGGGTTATCACAACAACTGGTTTACCCGTGTCAGCATAATATCACCAGGAGGAATCCTGTGTTGGGTGCCTTCGGCGGGATAGCACTGTAAAGTCGGCATCAGATCCATGCTATCACAAGGAGGCAAACTCATCAACATACTCTGCCTCCAGTACACACACACACAAGCATACATTACATGCATTTCCTTAAATGACCATAGCCGTTCATAGGATGTTAAACAAAATAAAACCTAACCAAACCAATCACTGAATTGGCTGATGGTTAAAGAAAGCATCACTTCTTGTTTTTAACAGGTGTTTGCTATTTAATTACCCTTCTGCCTGGTATGTTGCTAAAATGTTTGTTTTCTTTGTAGGGCGAAATGAACTTTGCGGCTGACATGCTATTACACGGGGGTAAGAAAGGCGAGATGCACAACGGTATCCACTATCGCGAAGTACGACAATACAAAACAGATTACCACCTGGTGCGATTTTACTTTGTGACACGCTGCTTTAACAACTACATGAATTCCATATTCACTGAGCTGAAAGAGGAGCCACGGCCCGACATTGTTGTCATTAACTCGTGTCTCTGGGATATAACCAGGTCAGCATCTTCTTCGTACGATATTTTTAACTTTGGTTTTACCAATTTTTTATCAGAAATAGTAGCAACTAAATCATTTAAAATCCCAAAAGAATTGAAAGAGCATAGTAATGGAATGGAATGTCGGCATCTGTCGTCCAGATGCTTACTTCGGAACAAATTATCACAACAGAGCTCATACTTTGAAAATATAAAACCACAAAATAGACTAAATTAAATTCCAAACGAAATTTTATGCTTACACATGGTTTGCCATAAGAAAAAGGAAGAATTCCTATTAGAGTTTGTCAAGGTCATTGATAAGGTCACTTACTAAAAATAGAATTGTTCTTTCGTGATTTGTATGAGAAAGATGTCTTGATTGGAACGGTTAAAATCACCCAAAGTGACAATCAATGTGCTATCCATAGCTTCAGACTAACTGGGGTCTTTGGAATTATAGTTTGTGGTTACTAGAAAACAACAAAATAAATTAAATTAAATCCACAAAGAAATTTTATAATTTTACAGTACAATATTTTCAGTGGAGTGAGAGAAAAAACGGTAGTGATTTTGTTAAAATAAACTGTATCTGTAGACTTATTTCTCGCTTCAGGTATGGTGATAGCTATGTGCGTGATTACAAAGTTAACCTGGAGAAGCTGTGTGTCTGTATGAAGGACTGTTTGACAGAGAATTGTTTGTCTTTATGGAACACCACCCTACCGGTGTCCAGAAAAGCCAAGGGCGGCGTAATCGTTCCAGAGGTGGAACATATGATGAACTCTCTACAACTGGAGGTACTGGAAGCAAACTTTGTTGCACGTCAAATCGTAGCCTCGCATGGATTTGATGTGGTTGACCTGCATCACTTCCTACGTTACCACCTGCACCGTCGGGCGGAGGATGGCATTCACTGGGATATGACTGCACATCGCCGGATCACCAATTTGCTTCTATCGCACATCACAGAGGCTTTGGGCGAAAAGTTGCCAAATCAGACAGAAGTTAAGGGGGTCGTGAAGCCTTGTGCAGCCAATCAAAACCAGGTAAAAAAGAACTTCACTCAAAGAAATCTGACAGAAAATGGAAATTCTGTCTCTCTTGGATTACAGTTGCAGAATAATAACGGTGTTCCGAATTTTCTGAGGAATCCTTCACAGAAGATGTGTCTGTCTGTCTATCCTTTGGCCCAGTCACAAAATGTTCGGCAACAACAGGTTAACTTTGGGCAGATTCAAGTCGGCAACATGCCCAGCATTGAAGAGCGGTACGGTGGACCAGTCAGGAAAATGGGCTATGGCTATATTCAAGTTGACAACCGTGTGGCAAATTATGGTACTAGGACAAACAGCCAACAACATTGCACAGACATGGGCAGGGGTTTGGCCGTGTTCACTGGCGGGATGAATCCAGTGGACTTCACGGAAGACTTCACAGAAGACCTCCAAGAGAATTGTTTGAACTTTCAGGAGAATCAGCTGCCTGATCATCACCAAATGGTAGATGTGGTTGATTTCAACTCGAATAATTTCAACGCATGCGATAATTTCGGCCGGAACGTTGAGCCGTACAATTGGCAGCCGTACGGTCAACAGAACTATCATCCACCTGGACACCAGACAATGCCTCCGCGGCACATGCATCGCATTGTCCCCTATAATCAGAGAAGAAGCCCCCGGGGCTATCCACCAGGAATGGCAGGGCCAAGAGGTGTTTGCATGCAAAACATTAGGTTTTTCCGTTAGTGCTCGACTGAAGCGATATTTTTCTCTTGCTGCCAACTTAACATTGAAGTGATATTTTTCTTGAAGCCAACTTCAGATTGTTTTTGATGTGGGTTTTTTTTCCCCAATTTACATAAATATGGAGCAAAGTAAATCACAAGGTTACAGATTAATACTTCTATGGTGTTGAATATTGTTCCAATATTTTCTTTGCATTGGCACTGATTACCTAAGGGAAACATATCTAGGGTGTCTTTGGATGCTGATTTAAAACACTTGCGTTTCTATGGGTGTTGACTTGTGTCAAACCCTTTTTGTATGGCTACTATTAAATACTTGTCTTGTATGATTTGTATGAGTGCTGAATATAAGTATTCCAATATTTTCTTTGCATGTGTACAAGTTATCTGGTTTTACCCAGGAAACACTTAGAACTATGGTTTCTATAGTTACTTATAATTGTTTTTGTATTTTTCTCCGGGCAGATTAAGATTTTTTGGTGTTTCTATACCCCTGCCATGTAAAACCAGTTCTTTTTTCTTGCATGTCCTTCCATCTGTCCTGTCACAACCATTGTCATAACTTTGCAAACTTACTTCCCGCCAGATTTTAATGAAACGTCACAGCCATGTTTGATAACGGTTTGCCTGGGACATACCTAGGACAAGTTTAAATATGGGCATGATTGGTCTGCAACTTATTGTGATCACTCCATGGGGCATTAAGGGTATTGTGAGCTATGCTAACTTTCTCTAGTTCTATAGGTATTTTACTTGCATGACTTCTGTACAAACTGATTATTATTTGTTGTTTTCTCATTAATACCTGTTTTTGTAGGTTTGTTATGGTTACTGATGAATATCTGTATTTTGTTTTGTGAATGTTCTTTTTTTTCATTTTGGTATTGATTAATATTCATGTTTTTCTAATGATAATGATTAATATTCATGTATTTCTAATGATAATGGGTACTGATTACCGGTAATATTAATTTTGTCTATGGGTACTGATTAATATTCATGCTTAATCTACGAGTACTGATTATTAATAATAATTTGTTTTCTGTGGATCTAATTGCATGTTCAAATAATTACAAGTGTGTATTGATGATGGAATCGACTGACATTATAATTATAGACTTTTGACTGCATTGTCTACCATTTGAACTACTTTTGTACCGATTTCAGTAAAATTTCTTGATAAAGTATGTGTCAGTGTTTCACAATTTTTTGCATTTCACCTCACCAACCTTTAATTGGTTTGTAGTACTTTATGCATTTGTCCATTAGGTTATTCCAGGTCATTTCCTTTAATCTGATTGGCTGATGGTTCCCACTCCATAAAATCACATTCTCTACTTTCATCTTCATTAGTTCATGTACTTGGTTAGAGGTAGACTGTCCGAGCGAGCTGTACTTGCCTTGTGTTCAGACCTTTGTGTAAAAAGACCCAAGGTCATTCTATATGTCCATCACTGCAATCTGATTGGTTGATGGTTTCCATGCCGTAGTTGTACTATTATCGATATCATCATCACCTAACTTGGTACATATTAGTTTGTAGTACTATATAACATGATATTTTACAAGGGTTTAATATATGAACATACGTATGTACCCACAGTATTCAGTTTGAACAAACTTTGACATTCCAAACTCCTGTGAACTGTGGAAGGTGTATATTGCCATGCATCTTTACTGTAACATTGACCATAAAAGTATGCATGTAGAATCTCTGCCATTTTCCATTGTATCTGGTACCTAGGTAACTGGAGAAAGAGAAATGCAATTGCTAGACCGGGGTTCGAACCGAGACCCTCCAAACCCTAGATGGACGCTCTACCAATTGAGCTACCTGGTCGCTGGCGATCGACCCAGTCCAGTTCTGCTACATTTGGTTTCGGTAATGCAAGACACTACAGTACAGATTACATAAATTTGCTTAAATATTCATTGCAGAATTTTACATTTGTACTGTAACATATATTAAACTCTTTATCATAATTAAATTATTTTAATGGTTATATGTAATGTCACTAGACGATACATTTATCACGAAACAAAATATTTTGCGACACCGAAATGGTTTGATACATTATTACACCCCTAAAATACAACTAACATTTATAAGGATCCTGTTGGAACAACTGCTTCAAATGGCTTCCTTGAATGGAAACATGCATCACCATTAAAGGGATGGGTCATGTGCCACTGATAGAGGTCAAAGATTAGTATCCTGTTCCTAACATCATGGAATAATCATTTTGATGACTGCAGGGCCATTTTCGTTTAAACGGTCAAACCGGTCGGACCACTGTTGTTCGTTTATTAAATAAGGTCGGACCTAGTATTCTGATGTTGCGTTCAGGCTAGCCTTGACAAAGCCTTGCAAGGCCTGCATAAACATTTGCAGGTCTGCCAGCATTTATACCCGAAATTGTTACATTTATAAACTGTCAAACCGGTTGTTCCGCATTAACGAACAGGCCCCAGGTATCATTTGCTGCTACCCGAAGTTCAAGGTCACCAACATGTCAAAACGTCAAATATGCTGTTTTTGAACGTCTGGACCTCTCTTGTTTTATAGAATTTCACGAGTTCATGTTCAAATGCATTTTACATGTACTATCATTCGACAACTAGTTTGGTATGCATACCATTTCTGGGCCCTATTCCAAAGGTCAATGTCATTAATCAAGGTTCAAGATCAAATATGTAGATTTCCTTGTGTGGATCATAACTTCTGCATTTCATAAAATATTAAGGACACATCGTACGACGATACAACTTGTGTGTGTTTCAATAGAATGGCTCAAAGATTTTAGAAACACATCCTCTGAGAGGCAAGTGAGCTAAACATTACTTACTGATAAACCAAATCTGTGGCAGACGTGATATGGCACGTAGTGTCCTTTAATCCTACAACTCCACCGTAAGGAAATAGGCCAGTATATTTTTGTCAACGCATCTTTTTGTTTGTAATGGACAAACATAACAAGAGAGATAATATTCCATAATGTCCTTTTATTAAAATGACAAATATACAGATTTAAACAATGTATTGTGCTGGTGACCTAATATATTATGGGACCTACCCCTCTATTGTGTAGATCAATCCAGATTATTGGGAATACAATACTTACATTCTACCAAATTTTCTAAATCACACTTAGTTTGATGCAGCTCCTTTAGAATCCAGATTAATTTAATGGATAAACACTTCCCAATACCAGGGACGTATAATGTTTATAATCGTTCTATATACTGTCCCTGCAAATACAATACGATTTGTGTTTTAGAGTTACCTCCCTTTCCAAAACGTGTTAATTTTAATACCATTGTCCATTGATGAAGATTTAACTGAAGACTATCGACAGGTTTTATTTGTACCTTCCAAATATGTCTTCAGTAAAAATTTACATTCATATTTGATGTGACACTTGCTACACCTTTATCAGTAAAACTCTTGAGAAAAAAAAGTCCTTTGAAAGCTTCTTGTACATGTGGAAGACACTTAATTTAATGTCAAGGAAGAGAAGACAGAAAACTGGTCAAATGTGAAAAATAGTACCAGGCAGTAGTGATATTAAAAAGAAATTTATGTCGCTTTCAAATTTACATGACTTATTGAAACGGAGAAATCTGCATTTCACAAAGTATGATTTGTAAAATTTGTGGTTTGATATTTATCAACTTAAACTTGTTAATTAAATTTTCATTTGTGACTTACATAGAAACAAACACAGTTTTCCCATCTTAAAGTCAAAAATATAAAGGGAAACTTATTATTTATTCAAAAGTTTTTTTTGTTTTTTTTTAATCTTCCTTATCTAAATTGCCAAGCAAGACAAATAAGCATATTTCTATAGTTCTACGTATCAAACAATAAACATGAAACGATAAACTAAATAAACAATTCTACACAGATTATAAATGTCTGTCTGACATTTTTTCCTTAATTTACAAGGCAAAAAACTAAAATTCAAAGGTTGGAATAGTTCATTATGAAATTTCAGGGGTGAAATAGTTTTAATTGTCTCCCAAAATTTCAGATGATGGATACCAAATTTTGCTCAGTTCTTGAAGTTGTCTTTAAAATGTCTTGTAATTTGAATTTGGTTTATTATGAAATAAAATACTGTATATAAATTAAATACATATAATGATACTAATTTTCATAACTTTATATATCTAGAATCACAGTTTTGGAATCAACTTTCATAAACAATTTTTTTTTGTCACAAACAAAATGCAAAATGTCTTCTACAGAAACGTATTTTTGTTGGAAAAAAGTACAAGAATCAGGACTTGGACTACATGTACACAAATAACATATTAAAATATGAGACTTGCCTAATATCAAAACTGTCTAAAATGAAATTCACATCCTACATGAATATGAACAGCTACATACATTCAAAATAACCTGGCAAAATAAATTTTTAAAGATTAATCTTCCTTGGTAAACACTATTCTTATCTACTCTTGTTGACCAAACACAAAGATTGGTCACTTCTTTAGGAAATAATGAAACAAGAGGCACAAGGGTCTTGTATCGCTCACCTGGCTATTTTGAAAATGAGGTTGAGATATGCCCAGGAGTTAGGAAGGAAAGTGCCCAGGAATGTTACCCACTTGTTTGATTTAACTTCGGATTCCCTCAGGCTTGGCATAGCACCACTACAATTGGGTTGAAATATGCCCAGTACTGGAGATGTCATTTAAGGCAAATTAGCCAATAGAATCCCCTTTACCTTGCCCCCAGGAGGATCAGCCATATAACTTTTGATCTCTATGGGCTAAGCATGCTACCAATACAATTTGGTTAGAATCTGCCCTGCCAGTAGTTTGGAAGTAGATGTCAGTTTCATCAGCCCAAAGGAAGGTCAGCCTCTTTGTGTCACTTCTGATCCCCATGGCCTAGGAAGGCTAGCAAAATTTGGTTGGATTTTACTCAGTAGTTTGGGAGATGTTTAACTCATTCACCCCTAAAGACACATTTGAACTCTTCCAATTCAAAGGTTGGAATAGTTCAATATGAAATTTCAGGGGTGAATGAGTTAAGTCGATCATTGGCAGACAACAGACAAAGCACCACCACATAAGCTCACACTGGTATTTTTTACCAAGTGAGCTAAAATCAAGAGTTTGGAAAATCTCAGTGGTATTTGAACATATTCGGATAAAATTATAAAAACATATATAAAGTCATACAAGAATCAAACACAATAATTCAAAAGTAAACAAGTGTTAAACATGAAACAAGTGTAAAATGCAAACTGAAAGCACTAGTCTGAACTACATGTACAAGTTATAACATACAGATAGTCTAAATTACATGTCATACAAATAGTCTAAATTACATGTTCAAGTGACAAGAGTGACTAAAGAACGTGCAAGACACATCAATTCAATGTATTGCACAGCACATCAATGTACTGAACACAACACATTAACGTATTAGACAACACACCAATATATTGAACAACACATCAATGTATCAAACACAACACATCGATGTATTAGACACAACACATCAATGTATTAGAAACAACACATCAATGTATTAGACACAACACATCAATGTATTAGACACAACACATCAATGTATTAGACACCACACATCAATGTATTAGACACAACACACCAATGTATTAGACACCACACATCAATGTATTAGACACAACACATCAATGTATTAGACACAACACATCGATGTATTAGACAACACATCAATGTATTACACAACACATCAATGTATTAGACACAACACACAAATGTACTGAACACAACACTTAAACATATTAAACAATACATCAATGTATCAAACACCACACATCAATGTATTACACAACACATTGATGTATAAGACAACATATCAATGTATTAGACAACACATCAATGTATTAGACACAACACATCAATGTATTTGACAACACATCAATGTACTGGACACAACACATCAATGTATCAGACACAACACATCAATGTACTGGACACAACACATCAATGTACTGGACACAACACATCAATGTATAAGACACCACATAACGATGTAATAGACACTACATATCATCATACAACAGATCAATGTATTAGACAACACATTAATTTCTACATATTTGACACAAAAATTCAATATATTAGACACAACACATCAATGAGATACCGGGTTATGACAATATTTTAGTACCGAGTATATTATGATTAAAATTGCAAAACTTCAACAGTAAAGAGAAAAATATAATCACACAGAAATCAGTGATTTTGTGCAAAAGCGTGTAACAGTTCACCGCACAAAATTGTGACCCGCATCATTGCTACATATATATGAAACAAACTCCAGCCATTGTGAGCCACGATACTGGGACAATAACAGCAGTATCAGATCATTTTGATCTTCCTACATTCTACCACTGTGAGGACCAGCTGTGGCCGACCTTAACTGAGCGATTGTTGTAAGGGTTTTCTCGCTGAGTCTGTCTGTAGTGCGGCACATTTCGACTCAGCGGCTGATATGAATTCTGTTGGTATGGCTGCCATTGGTATTCGCCGGACGCCATCTGTTTGAATGCCTGTATCACACTGGCTGGCGAGCAAGCTTCAGGTCTGTTTGGAACTGCAGCCATGCTGGATCGGGTGCCTGGCTCATAGGAGGCCTGGTTCTGGTTGTACTTATTGTGATTGCTGTTTATTTCATCCAGATATTCTTGGTAAGTTTGCTGAGCATTGCTGGTGTTCCTGGTGATGGAGAAATTAGTGAAGTTTCCATTCCATCGATCGTCCCTGACACTGTTTTTGTCGTTGACACGGTTGTCCAGTCGGAGGTTTTCGTCTCTGTGAACATTTCTACCTTCCTCTTTCCTTGCGTTGCTGTAGCGTCCATTGTCTAAACGATCCTCCCTCTCCATGCTCACAGTCCGTGACAACTGCTTGGTCTCGTTCTTGTTGTGGTCCACTCTTCCTGGGAGCTCTTTCCGCCATGCCTCGCACACGTGCGTCATGATAAGGTTTGTCATGCGGCGATGAGCAGTCATGTCCCAGTGAATGCCATCATCGGCGCGACGGTGCAGTTGGTGACGCAGAAAGTAGTGCAGGTCAAGGACATCCAACCCATGAGCAACAGCGATCTGACGAGCATAGAAGTTGGCTTCAAGGATGTCTAGTCTCAGAGTACTGTTCATGAACTCTATCTCTGGTACTAAAAAGCCCCCTTTGGCATTCTTAGAAATGGGTAGGGTGGTGTTCCATATTACCATACAACCCTTAGAAAGAGTCTCCTCAAACCTTGTGAAAAGACGCTCAAGATTCTTTTTGTACTGGTCTACTGCTGACGCTCCATACCTGTCAAAAATCATGGTAATTGATAAAACACTTACATCTCTTATCCCATGAATATTTAAACCTGCAATTTTTCACCTGCAGAATGCTACTGTGGATTTCGTGGATACAATCAAGCCACACTTGTTTATACAACAAATAAATGTACAACTCAAATGACTTGGTTTTCATATACTAGCCAACTGAAAGTCAGTTTGTAAGCTTAAAACCATGACAGAAAAAAAGGTACTCTATAACATTTCTTTTAGCTCTAGTATTTATTGACACACCATAATATATCCAAATGTAAATAGGAGAAAAGAAAGTCCCGGTAAGAAAATAAAGCGAGCACTGTACCTTAAATTCTAAAACAGGGAAGGAACACAATGCATTCACTCTTTTTGTGAATTCAAGCTTACAAAGATGTTATAATTTGGTCACTTGACAAGAAAAGATGACAGAATATCTAACCCCAGAATCAATAAGGCCATATTAAAATCATACCCGAGTTCCCTCTCTCTCAGATTTCTTTATTACATGGTTTTAACCCTTTCACCCCTATGTAACTTTAGTAGACTCTACCATTCATTGATCTGTATGAGTCTATTATGGTCTACAGTGGTGAAAGGGTTAAGAGTGGTATTTTTCTTTGTTAAAACTGTATTTAAAATGAAATCAATTTCAAAATTGGATTTTTATTTTATTTTATTTAATGTATTTAGCAACTTGATAAACTAAAGAAATCCTCACCGACTGATGTCCCAGAGACAGGAATTCATGACGACAAGGTCAGGCTGGGGGTCACATGAAAGGTCAGCCAGGATAGACTCCATGTAGGTGTTGTAACAACGTGTGACAAAATAGAATCGTACCAGGTGGTAGTCGGTCTGGAACTGTCGCACCTCTCTGTAACCCTTTCCGTTACACATTTTGGCCTTCTTTCCTCCTTCTATCAACTCGTCGTTCACAAATGAAAACTCCCCCTGAAAATTCAAATAATTGTTAGTTTGAAACTTCTACTAGAAACTTTGTCCCTGATATATACATTTTAGAACAAGCCCTAGAAATTGATCAAACACTTTCAGTTTCTTTGAAACTATCAGTTAAGAATTGTTCTCCTTTTCTAAAATTCAGATGAGTTATTTCCCTTTATCCATGTACAATGCAGGTATTGTTTTAGTAAGAAATAGCTTTGTGTTGTGCGATACTCTGTTGAACCAAATATGTCACTATCAGAAGAGGTCTTTTTTCCTCCCTTCTTTATTCTTTAGTTCCAACCTTACATCCTAACACACTAAAACTTGGTGCAATGCCACGAGATCCTCACACCGACAACATATAAATTCTTGGTCCTCTTGTCCTTTTTCAGTTCCTTTTCATCTCTCTCGATACATCGCCAAACCTTTTTACCATAATTTCACAAGGTTTCATTTAATCTGTATTACAAAATAGTCAACTCTTCAAAGATCTCACCTTAGACCGGAGTTGTGCATCACTCAGGTATCTGTTCCTTTGCAGGAGAAGCACGAGGTCTTTGTATATCGCCCTCTGAACTGTGGGGAAAGAAAGACATGCATGCAGATCTATTAAATATTTTCATGGAAACTGTAATACATGTATATCATAAAGCTGAATCCAGATCTTCAGTTATAGCTATTAATCATGTTCTATATCGGTATAATTCTATGTAAATTGAGCCTTTTCAATTTGAAAGCAGGTTAGACCTAGTCCCAACACAAATATTGGTCGTACTGTAATTTTCAGTTTAGATGGGTTTAACTGTAGTACAATTTATATTATTCACTGCAACATCTGTTCAAATTGAATACCAGATAATTAGACGAAGGTTACTGTAAAACAACCTTGAAGTTTCTTTGAACAACAACATTTAGCAGATTTTGTAATTAAACAAAAATCTTTTTTCATCAACTATTTAAAAAAACCAAAAAAAAAACCTATTTCAAACCTAATTCTTTTTTGTCTTTAAAGTAAAAAAAATTACAGCTGACTTTGACAATTTCACTTTCCGAATCATCATACCTTACTTTCTATCCCTTTAAATTATTCATAAATATAGTTTTAAAACACTGATGTTGCAGTAAGACATTTTATCTCAACATTTTCACATTTTTTTTCAAATAATTGATCCTTATTTCTAGAAAAATATGTTTACTCATTATTAAAACAGAGTTCAATTCAATGTTATTTCCTGATCACCCCCATCCCCCAGCTATTCTGGGGTGATGTACTCAAAAGTAGATTGGCAAGGACATTTTGAGGGCAATAGTGAACCCTATCAAATTTAGAGGTTTCCCCAGTTCTGGCCTGTGTTAACCTTATTTTGATTAAGGAACAAGACAATACCGGAGATTGTAGTGTCACAATATCTTATCACTTAATAATTAAATTTGAGAGTTTGAGAAATAGATTGTTTGATTCACTCTGAATTTGTAATCAGTAATCTTATAACCCCGTTGTATCGGTGTCAATGTGAATTATAATTAGAGGGAAACTCCAACCTCACCTTGTGGGATCCAACCACAGCTGAAAGGAGGTTTCTTACAACACATAGGGCTTCTTTTATAACTTTTTTCTCTCTTTAAAATATCATTATTTTTGTTCAATTCATTCTTTTAGTTTACTTAAATATTTTTTTCTTTTGTTATTCATATATCCCTTACATTTTATTCCTTTATTTTACAAGTGTTTCAATACTCTATACATTAACAACTTTTATACCCTATTTTGTCCGCATCATAACATTTTCTTGGAAATACATTGAACTTTTTAGATATTTCTATCACATTTAATTTTTTGAACACCTGATAACATATGGACTGGTCAGTTTTCAGCAGACAACAGCTTTATACTAATACCAAGTAGCTTTCATGATATATTTTTTCTCACATGTATTTTGTTCTTTACATGTGTTTGTCGAAATACAAGCTCTTCGTAGCTTATGTTTGTATGTTTATAATATTCGACGTAAAATAAAGCTTCTGTATCTGTATCTGTATCTGTACCTATTTTTTAATGTCTCATGTTTACACATTAATTTCTCCTTGTTCCAACTACATTTGTTACCCCAAAAAAGGGAATTTATTTACTTCTATGTACCCCATCTTTCAAACTGATAAGTTTTCACAAATGATTTTTCAAAAGATTTGTAAGAATATATATTCAATCTGGATCACATTTCAACTCGGACATCAGAAGCCAACAATGCTGTAATGAGGTGTGCTATATTTCTTAAATTAAATGTATGGCAATTTTGTGGAAGGTATTTCAGATACATGTACCACAGAGTGGGGTTTGGGTTGTCAGTTTAATTTACTTTGGACTACATTCTAATTATCCAATTATCTGACAGGAAGTTATGCAACAGGTTTCAGAAACATGTTTAGGTCTGGGGGATTTCCAATTTTATTTGTAGTATCTATTTTTACAGTATAGTTGTATAATTTTTATCATGCTCACATTGAACTGGCTTAAAACATTTCAGGTGTATATTTTTCCTTTAAAGAAAGGAAGTACATGTCATGAGATTACTAACAAGTAATATCTTAAAAAAGATAGTCGGCGTATAGTTACCAATATATACGCAGGGCTTTCAGTTGACCGTTGAGATTTAGCAATTTCAGAAGTCAAAACACATTTTCTATACTTTGTTTACATTATCGATAATGTATTACATTTACATATCCAATATTTAATTTATATATTATTTCCTTTTTTCG
>JAUMHH010192614.1:0-13995 GCA_032359455.1 Chlamys rubida
ACATATTGAGCATGAAGCTCATCTTACATATGGTCAAGATACAATGTATGATAAAATGTACAATATTTACAGCTAAACTCTAGTTAGGGATATATGCTACCTCACACAATATATCTGGGAACTCTGTTAGAATTAAGGGCATATGCTACCTCAGACAATATATCTGGGAACTGTGTTAGAGTTAAGGATATATGCTACCTCAGATAATATATCTGGGAACTGTGTTAGAGTAAAGGATATACGCTACCTCAGATAATATATCTGGGAACTGTGTTAGAGTTAAGGATACATGCTACCTCAGACAATATATCTGGGAACTGTGTTAGAGTTAAGGATGTATGCTACCTCAGATAATATATCTGTGAACTCTGTTTGAGTTAAGGATATATGCTACCTCAGATAATATATCTGGGAACTCTGTTAGAGTTAAGGGTATATGCTACCTCAGACAATATATCTGGGAACTCTGTTAGAGTTAAGGATATAAATATGCTACCTCAGACAATATATCTGGGAACTGTGTTTTGAGTTAAGGATATATGCTACCTCAGACAATATATCTGGGAACTGTGTTTGAGTTAAGGGTATATGCTACCTCAAACAATATATCTGGGAACTGTGTTTGAGTTAAGGGTATATGCTACCTTACAAATTATGTTTTTAAATGTTTGTATTAAAGTTAAGGATATACCGGTACCCTTCCTCCCACACTGCACCTTTGATTTCTGTAAGAGTGAAGGTTATATGCTACCTTACACATCATACCTTTGATGTGTGTAAGAATTTAGGATTTTTGCTACCTCACACGTCATACCTGTAATTTGTGTTGGAGTTAAGGATATATTCAATGAACTACTTACTATACATATGATACTCATGAAAACTGGAAGTAATAATTATGACAACACTGGACCTGACGGTATATATATGTATACCCACCTGGCATTGACTGAAGAGATATGGCTGGCGTTTTCCTGCTGTCTGCTCCTTGCTAAGCCACTGTAGGGCTGAGCACTGTGGTGAGGTCTCATATTCTATTGACACCACACAACTGTAACATAAAGTTATTGAGTCTGTCACACCACTGTCACAGAATACCTACAACATGGTGGCAAAACAATGAAATCTCATAAACTGGTGCAACATGGACCATCATCCCATACCTACAACATGCATGATTGAGGCAAAATAATGGAATCTCATAACCTAGCTGGTAAACATTTACAATTAAGACATTACATTCTCAAAATTCCAAGGGTTATATTCTCTGGCCCCTTTCAATATGTCATGAAGAAATTGAAGGCTCTCTACGCGCCACCTTGTTAATGGTACATTTAGAACACTAGTTTGATCCTTTGTTGTACATCAAAAGAATCAGACGGAAGCGTAATAGTAAAATTGACCAGCTTTGAAGTTGGGTGTTGCTCCTCTTTTATCTTCAAAGGTAAGGTATTAGCCTAGCAATCGTCCTTTGTATTTACTGGCATAGAATCTTGTAAAGTGAGATTTGACTTTACATTTTGTATAAAAGTAATTGAACATTACACCTTCAAAATGGATGACAATATTGGTACAAATAATGTCAATCAAATCTACTACACACTGTTATAAAAATATTACTGGCCAAACATCATCAAGATCTTCCATTTTACCTGTTCCCAGCACTATTGGGTAATTTTATTTCCAATTTGGAACCAAAACTCGGGTCATGTGCTCCTAAGGTGAAGGTCAATTCTTGTCCATTGGCTTGGTCAGTAACTTTCTTAATGGTCACCTCGCGAGTATCCACTACCTAGAAATTATAAATCACAAAGTCATGATCAATTGAATTAAAATTAAAATGGCCTTACATGGTACACAGAATCCCACCGCTGCCACCAAATGTACCATGCCAGCAAGCACCTATCTAACCATTGACCGCATCGCTGGAAAAGCTAGCTTGTCAGTAAGATAGTATTTTCATAGTATTTTCCCCTAATATTCATTGGTTGTTACAAATGTTAGAAGTTGTACCTCTTTAAGTAAAACAAACATTTCTCTAGCTTAACAAATGAGAAAATGATACCTATATTGAACTTATAGTGTAAGCATCTGTTTATCAATGAGAAGAAGACCAGTGATCTGGTATTAAACATGTTACTCCAGGTATTCTACCACCTTCACATCTTTGAAGTCCAAGGGTTCTGCTCTCCTACACATATCTTCTCTGTACCCTTTGCATATACATGTATGTGATGACAAAATTGAAGGCTCTTTACGATTCACCTTGCAGATGAATCAGATTTCTTTATAAAGATCAAAGGAATCATGCAGCAGTGTAATGGTAAAATTTACAGGCTTTGATGTTTGTTGTAGCTCCTCTGTAAACTTTAAACGACAAATATCAGCCTAGTGATTGGTAAGGTTTTTATACCTGAAACCAATCAGGAAGCTTAACCCAAGCCTTCAATTTTGTCAAGATAAATTCCAGGGGTGCAGTGAAAACAAGTTTATCAAGAATGGAAATGCCACCTGTCTTATGTTGCAGATGTTGATGAACTCAAGGGATTTTCTAATGTGACTTTTTTAAATTGGTGTCTTTGAGTTCATTTGAAAAGTGAAATTCTGCATTTTATTCAGAGAAAACTAAATAATATACAGACAAATAGGAAATGGCAATGCCTAGATCTATTTTATTAATACTCAATCTTCAATCATTGACAAATGAGAGTTTGTTTTGTTTTTTTGTTTTCAAATTTAAAAGGGGATGGATCTGTTTTTTCCAACCAAAAAAGGACCAAATAAAATCCTTGAGGCTGGTCAGCAGCAGCAGCTGTACTTGGGCTCAGAGGTAGTGTGGTGCAGTGGATAGCACACTAGCTCACCTTACCAAGATAGCTATAGGGTTTGCCTCACTGATCAGACATGAAAAGGCAGATGAGTATGCTGCCCGACCATGTTGGGTTTCTCTGGGTACTCTTGTTCCCTCCCCCATTTAGACACCATGTGACTACTTCTATCCAGGCCGACAAGAGTGATACGCCAAATTCATATAGCAATACTTACCACATGGTCTATACCATCTTTCTTCTTCTGCAGAGTAAGATGAGCCTGACCCCTCAGGGTTGTGTTTACAAAGTCTATATCCAGATCCAGGTCTATCTGTGTGACAATACACTCCTCAGGTCTGGAGTAGGAGCAAGGATCAGTGGGACTCAGTCCGGTCTCGGCACCATCACACTGAAAACAATTCAATATTTAAGCTTCTACATGAAATGCATTAGCAGACTAGCAGAAAAATAGCTAATATTTGGATTTTAGCTAATGCAACACTACCTGTAGGTGACTGTGTGTTTTACTCAGTTCCAAACTGACCCTATTTTTCACCTCTGATCCCAAATCATAAAAGGTTACAACTAAATTAAGGTTTAGATATCATCCTTGTCAAAATTACACCAATCAATTAGGTCTTGAAACAAGGGTTCAAGGTCATGCTGGCACCACAGTCACAGGAAAGGAAACAACGCACTGAAGGCCAGGATTCAAACCCAGAACCTCTGACCTCTAGACAGATGTTCTAACTAATTTAAGTAGCTTCCTTTTTGCCATGCAGTCTACTTCGGCTACACATTTACATGTGCAAAAACAATGTCTGTGTCACTATGAATAGGAAAGAATAATTTCATCATGCACTTCTAATCTAATAACATTGAAAACATTCAATTTCACGAGGTAAAAATCCTGTGTAAAATGTCCAAACTTTTCCCTCAATCACAAATTAAATTCAATTCAATTAAAACTTAATAGATTAGTCCTGGTGCTGAGTGTTGGCAACATATGTTTGTACAAGCTTATATATTGGCAATGGGTAAAAATCTTTTCAAATAAAAAATATTAGCTGATGCAGTTTGTAAATTTAACAGATTTTCATTTCTTTTTTTCTTCAATTTAATTAGCTTCCTTTTTGCCAGTGATCGACCAATGCAGTCAACTATGCATGCCTACACATTCACATGTGGAAAAGATGTGCATTTATTAGGTTGCCTTATCAGCGTCAGCTGTAGAGAATTTCCCTTTAGCTCAGCGGTAGAGCATCTGGCTGGAGAGCCGTAGGGTTGTGGGTTCGAGCCTCAGCGATTGCACTATCTTTATCACTGTTCCTCCTCCTACTACAAACTGGTGCTGTTTACCCGTTCAAGGTAGGAGAACCCTTGGCGGGGAGTCAAAGAACCTGGGTTGGTGTTTGAAAAAGGAGGAAATAGTGTAAAAGAAGTGCATTGATTAGGTTGCCATACAAGCGTCAGCTGTAGGGAATTTCCCTTTAGCTCAGCGGTAAAGCATCGGGCTGATCAGAGCTAAGGGTCACGGGTTTGAGCCCCCCTTAGCTCAGCGGTAAAGCATCGGGCTGAAGAGCCAAGGGTTGCAGGTTTAAGCCCCAGAGACTATTTTTATCACTATTCCTCGTTCTACTATACACATGTAATGTCGGTGTCACTATGAGATTAGGGAAGCACAACTTCATGCACTTCTAATCGAAAACATTCAATTTCACAAGGTGTTGATCCTGTGTTAAATATGCAAAGTTTTCCCTTCTTTTTCTTCTTTCGAGTACAGGGGCTCCATCATGATCAATATACTGATGTTTATGCCCTTGGGAACCTGTGCACAGAGGCGTGAAAAAAGGAGTTATTTACAGTGATTAGATAAGGTTTTTTGGGGGGTTTTTTGTGCAGGGTATAAGATAAAAGGTAAAAGCTGGTGTGTTTTACTAGCGTGTGATAATATGAGGGCTCCAAGGGCTGCATAGGGTATGTGTGCCTTGAAGTCCTCGAGTGTTGTGCATTGTACTGCTGATATGGGAAGGCTCGAGATTCCATTGTGTTATTGTGTGTGGGAAGAATGAATATTTGTAGGTGTCCTTTGTAGCAGATATGTGTTTGTATGCGTAAGGGTGTGCATGTCTGGTTTGAGGGTCTACGGGGGTGAGTATAGATGTTGGGTTTACGATTTGGTGTACAATTTTGTAAAAAATGATAATTTTTGTGTGAAAGCGTTGTGTTTGTAGTGTTGGCCATTGTAGTTTTTGGATCATGTCTGTTACTGATCGATCATGAGCTGGTGTTGTGATATATCTGTTTTTTATGTAGCATGCTGCTCTTCGTTGTGTTTTTTCTATTTGTTGAATTTGGTTTGTGTTGTGTGGGCAAATGGAAGTTTTGGTCTGACTAGTGCTTTGTATGTGTGTTCTTTTATATGTGGTGAGTTTATTTTTAAGTTGCATTTGAGAAAACCTAGGGACCTATTGGCATTGGCTGTAATATTGTTTATATGTTTGTCCCATTGTAAGTTATTTTGTAATGTTGAAGACTAAGTATTTGCTGGATTCTACTTGGTGTAATGTGTGGTTGTGGAGTTTGTAGTCATAGTGTATTTTGTAGCGTTTCGGTGTAATGTTGAATATGTTGCATTTGTCAGGGTGAAATTTCATAAGTCAGTCCGTCTCCCATTGACTTGCTGTGTTGAGGTCATGTTGTAGTTTTAGTGTGTCTTCTTTGTTGTTTATCGTCCTGTATATGATGCTGTCATCTGCAAAGACTCTTAGTTTACTGTATTGCATGTATTCGTGGAAGTCATTGATGTAAATGAGGAAGAGGATAGAGCCCAAACAGGTTCCTTGAGGGACCCCAGAGGTTACTTGTATTTTGTCTGATTGTTTGCCCTCAAGTACTACTGTTTGGGTGCGGAATGAGAGAAAATCTGTAATCCATGCGTGTGTGTTCCATGTTATCCCGTAGTATTTGAGTTTGTACTGTAAGCGTTTGTGTGGGACTTAATCAAAAGCTTTGGCAAAGTCAATTATGATGATGTCTGTCTGTTTGTTGATGTTGTGGTTTGATGCAAGATTGTGTATGAATATGGTGATTGGTGAGCTGTGTTTCACAGGAGGATCTAAAGCCGTGTTGTAGGTCATATACTATGTTGTTGTTCTCCAGATGTGTCATTGTGGCACTTGTTATGATGTGTTCCATGAGTTTACATGTGATGCAGGTTATATTGGTTTGTAATTTGTTGGGTTGTACGTAATTGTTTCCTTTTTTGTATACTGGGTTGACATTTGCTTCAAATGTGTTTCAAATCTGATCTGACAGGTAGTGTTCCTGTAGTGAGCGAGCGGCTGATGATTTTTGTGAATGGGTGCTGTGATGTCATACAAGCACTAATTAAAGTAAATTCAATTAAAACTCAATAGATTAGTACTGGTGCCGAGTGTTGACATAAATTTGTCCATGTAGTGTCAGCTTATATAAATCTTAATATTGGCAATTGGTAAAAATCTTTTCAAATAAAAAAAATAGCTCGTACGATTTGTAAACCTAACAATTATTAATTTCTTATTTTTCTTAAAACGACTATGTCATATCATTACGACACCACGTACTTGTCTTAACTCGCATAATCTGAAAACGAAAGTAGCAAAATCAGAGAAAAATTGACAAAACGTACCTTCTCTGTTTGTGATGCCATCTTTTGACTGAATCAATAAAAGGAGGGCGATTCTACACTACCAAAGACTAGTATTACCTTTCCTTAAATTATATAAATAACACTGAACAACCCTTTCAGCAATCCTGTGTTGCTTTGTTACCAAACCAAAAGTACAATTCAGAACACGTACGCGTGAGTGCCACGCTGTGATTGGCTGAGTTTGTTTGTCTCTCCGGCCCTTGCGAAACCCCGGCTTTACAGATTATCAAAATATAAATTAACAATTGTTAATGGTACAGGTAACACATAATAAGTTAAATAATTGAATAAATTTATCCTAATGTCAACAGCAATAATTTCTATAGCACCATAACCCCTGTCACATGTGTGCACAGCAAAACAGGAAGTGCTACACACATGAAACATTTACTTCCGTTTCGCAAAAAGTCACGTGATCTTATAGCCACCACAGGTAAAATATTGAGCGACAGGAGCATTATAGTGTGGGTTAATTTTTGCTGGAATTCTTTCATTATCTAGAATGACGTGATTCCAAAGTAGGTGGGTATTTTGTAATATGTATTGTTTTTCACAACAAATATAGTATTCTGTTTTGAAACAAGTTAAAGTCGTTTAAAACTGGTATCCAGTTGGTTGTTTACAAAAACCATGGTAACTGTAATCTTATTTCAACCTTAATTACAGGTGTTTTCTGTTGATATGCAAACGTGACGGAAAGATTTGTTTTAATTTATGTCAATGTCACATGAAAGGTGTTAAAAGTACTTGAACCGTACGTAAAGTAAGTGTTTTATGGTGCAAAATGTTTTAGTTACATTTAGGTCAAGAGAAAGTTTACCTGTGTGTTTACACTATCACAGTTATACAGGTGTATTGGCTGTCCGATGGACGTCAGTCACTACGCTAACTGATGTTGTTACCTTGAGGTATGCTGACATATGGTACTTTTGTTTTAGATTTTTTTTTTAAATTGCCAGATATTTTCTGAAATTACTTCCACATTTATGTGTTGATATTTCATATGTCAATTATTTGATTGATTGCACAAGTATTGGTGTTAATTGTTCACACACATAAATAATATATACAAAAACAATTATATAATACCAATAATACTATTATACCACAAAAACATATTTCAGATCTCACAAATCAAGGATACAGGTACACTTGTTTTATAGGTCATTTATGATAATTAACATATTATTATAAATTTTCAAAAATATTTTTACAAATCTAAATTTCGAAAAAAAACTACATTTCAGACTTAACAGGGTTTGTAGTACTTTCGTGGTTTATTTGTTTAAATAAATGCAGTTGAGTTTGTGGAATAGACATTTTACACTTCGACATATTTATAATTACTAATAAAAAAACTTCATAATCAATCCAAACTGATAAAAAGCCACTATATCTTGATCTCATTGAATATTTATTGAAACTTACAGACTGAGTTTAGGCACTTGGTATTGTTGACATTGATATTTATTTATATACTGAAGCACCTGCAGTTTTATTGAAAGTTTTCTACATATAACTAAACTAGCTATTTTACAGTAACCAACAGAACTTCTTTCTAACTATCAGATCTGATGTCAGTGGACGATATTTTTTTTAACAGATGTTTATAATTATCATAGACTGTTAATGGATTTGACATCAGGACACTTGCTCCACTCGTGGTGCAGGATATCCTTATCGCTTTGGAACACCTTTTATTAGCAACCTCCCCTTTTATCAAGGTGCGCTAATTGCTTTATAATATATATTATGGTTGCAAATTATTTGCATGTTTAGATGATTGAATAAAATGAAACTTTGTTTATTTTGACCTAGTTTGTTACTATGAATCCAACCTTAATTGTTTACAGGGCATCAGTAACATTCGCATCATGATAACGGAAACACCAATGCAACATGACATGAATAATGAATATTATTTTGCATGTAAAAAACTTTTTTTTTTTTAAATCATTAGTCTTTTGGGAGTAAACAAAAAGGTGCTTTTTCGTCTAATTAATGTTTTTTGGAATTCTATGGATTGAAGATGGAATATTCACCAGCACTGAACATGAACCATTTTTATGACTGTTTTACAAATGAATTATAAATTGTTAAAGGGAATTTCAAGCTATAATTCATAATCAGCACAGAAAAATGTACATGAAGTATTGAATTAGCTTCCAATGCTCTTCATCAGAGATCTACATCGTTTAGCCACTTCAGGTGTCATCGTATCGTCATCAATGCCCTACGATGCCTGAAAGCCATGTGTCATCGTATCGTCATCAATGCCCTACGATGCCTGAAAGCATTAAAAAAAGATAACCTGGATAGGTTTTAGCCAACAGTTTTCAATTTTCGTTAGAGCTGTATATCATTGCTCTTAGCCTGATTTCTATGAAAGAAGAAATAATGCAATGAAAGATTGATTACTTATAGGTATCAGTCTGTGTCAACTAGGAGCTTTCAAGCATTCCAGATTGGAATTAAATATATACTACTGTCACCATTTATACAGCGAGTCCCCTATGAAGTAATTTGTCTGCCTAATCTGATGTTAATTATGCTGTCAGTCATCCTCGTTACTCCAGGGGTTACACTCTCTTATGTAGCTGTTTCCGCAGAATATAAGTGGGCGTAGCCCCTGGAGTATCAAGGATGGTGGTCACTTTGGCTCAAATATAAACACTGCAATGGACAATTTAAATGATTACTAGATACCTACTTCAGAAAATCAAGATGTTTTAATCACAAATGAAAAAAAAGGATTTTTTATCAATATTTCATGATAATGATCATTCTTTTAAGTTTTTAAACAGCTCACTTTAATTAGGTCTTGGATTATTTCCAAAAGAATAATTCAATTCAAGCACTTTTTGAAGAATCGCTGCCTTGCAGTCAGCTGACCAATCGTTCAGCCACAGGGCACTGGTTAAGTTTTTCATTAACTAGATCACTGTTCAATTAGTAACAGATGAACTCGTTAACGGACAAAACTGAAATCAATACAACTAATGTAGATCAGGGACGGCCATTTATTTAGAAAAGTGACTCCCCTACGCCCCAGCTCTCACTTGTTCAACAGTTTAATATCTTAGAACTAATGGGCAATGATGGATATTTTGTGTGTCGATCGATCGTCACTTTAAATTTGGATATTGTGAAATATTTATTAATTATGGATATTTGTTGAGGTGAAAATGTAGTTATAATTGGACTTGAGAAAGCGATTTTTGACCGCGTCAAAGTCAACATTTATATCACATTTCATAAAACTGTAATTATAAGATAACACAACTGAATTATTCCTGCTTTATGACATCACTTCCTACATGTAATGTGACACATGATCTATGAGTCAAATGCAGTACTTGACAAATCAATTACACATTCTACCTAGTTTATTCCTTTCACCCCTTGAGTAGACTACCATACATTCATCTGAATGAGTCTATTATGGTCTACAGTGGTGAATGGGTTATTAATAAAAACATTATAAATTTCATATCTAACATAATTATTAAGGTCTTCTGTTTTGGTGAATAATTTGGTTAATATAAACCTGAAAAAGTGATACTTGACCTCAACTTCATCCCGAATAATTTCCCTTCTCAGGTCTATATAACCACATATTCATTTCAACAATCAACAAAGGATACTAATTGATTAATATTCACAGAAACAAAAGTAATTACTATGTCTTTATTAGTTTACAATACAATTGAAAAATTGAAATCAAGAAAGTCTAGAGAAAAGTTGCTGCATTTGACAGACAGCATTATAATTGTGACCTAGCTAACAAAAAATGGAACTTCGAAATTTACTCTTTATTTATATTCAAAAAGCCAATTGATGAATATTATTTATAGCCCAAGATCTTTCTTTACACAAAATTGGTATCGGGAAATTTTGGAGAAGTTATGGGGCAACATAGGATAATTTTCCAATGAGAATTTGGCTGAAATAAATGGCTCTGATTGACCCATAAAAGCCCTTGGTCAGTGTCATATGGAGTACAAACTGTAAACTGATTAGTATAATATTAGATAATTATATAATGTTTAATTATACACATAAATGTAAATACCCATTGTAACTGTGATATTTTTCACAGATTTTTATCAAGTACGTATGCATGAACATTTGTATATGTTAATTTTGTTCTACTTTGATTGAGTATAGTGTCAAGTTCTGTCCATTATCAATAAGATCCCGTACAGAAAGATTGATTTTTTATGAAAATCTTTTGATTATCGTCTACATTTGTATTCACAAGAGCAAACTTTGAGACCAAGACTAAATGGGAACTATTTAAATTATAATTATATCAAGGTCCTATAATGATTTATAAACATTTGTAAATTCAATCGATGTATTAAAGATCCCGGCGGCATTATATGATGACCGCCAAAAGCTGTTATTACGCATAGGAAACTGGTTTTTCGGCATGAGTACGTATACACTAAGCTTTCATAATTCATTTCTGAAAAGAAAACCATACCTTGCAGGACTCAGCAACAATAATACAAGTTAGGAAATAAACAAAATATAACAAACGACAGTGTTCTGCGTGTAAAAAGTCGCCGAAGCTAGACTGGGATTTGAATCCTTGACTTGGGGTAGTTATACTATATATCGCTCTAACCGATGGAGCTACCCGGTCAATGGACGTGTCTTTGGCCAGCTGTGCTACAGGTATATACCAAACAATGTTAGAGGGGCGGTCACTATATATGAAAAAATACAGTGCAGTGGGACATGGCTTAATTCTTACCTAAAATTACTTTTTGGATGAGATATATATATATATGGACCGTAGCTTAGAACAAATCTTTAATCCAATTAGCCTTTTGAAGGCTTAACAAGAAAAAGGTGTTTCTGCTTATCCATACCATAGATTAATTTTTATCGTGATCTTTTTTGGCTATTGCACAAAAACACTCTTGAAGTCTGAAATGCTGTACCTGGTAACAATATTTCTGCAAAATAAAAAGTTTGGCCATTCCGAAATGTTTAGGAGTCAAAGGTTGGAACAACATTTTAAGATATTAATCCTAATTCCTTATTCATACTTTGCATCTTCTAGTTAGGAAGAGTTTTCTGAATTTACTGAACATTAATATTAGAGCTCTTATATGTATAGGAATGACGTTGATATAAGATTTTGTTTTTTCGTATTTTCAGATAACTTTTTCATTGGATTATTGAAACAACACGTGTAAGAAGATGGCTTTTGTGTTTTTACGACAACATCAAAATAGTGGTGGGACACCTCGGTCGGATTTCCGTTAAAAATGTAACCCAAGTTCCCAATGGAGATAATAATGTTTTGCTATTAAGTGCAATAAAAAATCAGAATGTGATAATTTCACTCGACGGAAGTGAAGATGTGTAAATATTCATATGAAAATTCATATTCCTTTGGAATTTGTTGAGAACCTAATTCAAAAAGTGATTTACGACTACACAATCCAATGGGAAATATATGTCGTAGTAAAGAGTCGGATCCAGATTCGGCATGGAAACTTCAAAACGAAGAGCAGGAGCACAATCCTATGTACAAATATGTCAACTTTGTGAACGGAGGAAAGCTCCTGGCGGCCTACGGTACGGGAGGTACGGCAGCCGTGGAGAAAATTGCCAAAACAGAATTACCTGGTTTTCTCTTTAATGGCGGTGAAGGTGCCTCCATCAGCAAACTAGATAATATAAAATGGCAGCACAGAGTTATGGCAAAATTAACAGTAAGTATTATATCCCTGTGTCTTAAATGTCTCCAAAACTTCTTCCCTCTTTCATGTTACTCATATGACTAACATATAAAGAATTATCATGTAGATTTAAAAGTGTGACTTGACTTCTAATGTGATCATAGTACTGATCATAGTACCAACCAATGCAATGCAGAACATGCAACCTCACAAACAAATTTTTCCCATTTCTTTTTTTTTTTAATTTACAACAATTTTGGGTAAATCTTCATTATAATTGTTAAAACCATATATTGATACGTCTTGGAAAAAACTTTCATAAATAATTCATTAGAATAAAGATGGAATTAAAAGTGGTTAAAAAATCTGCTGTTTCCGATACCTCGTCAGAAAGCAGGACTTTTTGTCTAGATGAAGCATTATACCCCAGTAATACTGTGTAATTGGGTCATTGCCATCAGAATCTACCTTGTTAAGGCTATTTCCTGCCTGTTTGGGGCAGAAATTTGGGGCCCCATTCTACCTTTTCCTCAATTTGATAAAAATATTCCCTATATGATGTGAAAGGACTACTGTTAGAATTTGTTTCCAGAAGTACGTAATTTCATTTCCTACAATTTACAAATGTCAAGCAACAAGTGCTTTTAAATGCGATGCACTAAAAATAATAAACGGGAACTATTAATACATTTTGATATCAAAAAGCTGTTCTTTCTTCCTAAATCTTTAAGAAGGTGGCACACTACCAATGTACTTGTAGGGAATTACAGCTTGTCTAGCTGTATACATAGAGATAGATTATTTGCTGTCAGATCTCAAGGTTGTCCAATATTTGTTGCAATATCCACAGGAAATTTAGTCACTGTAGAGAGTCAGCATTTATTGTGTGGTCTGACAATAAATGTTTACAACAGGTTGCCAAGAATAAATGGCTAATACGGTTGAAGTTAATACTTATCAGTGTTCATGTACTCTGTTGATCCTTGAGAAGTGTTACTTACAATGACTTGAAATAGTACCCTGAATCTGTTACACAAATATACATATTGGTGGAAAGAAATTCTAAGGTCTCCGTGATGTTGCCACATTTTTTGTTTTTCCTTTAATACAATAACATTCTACACCTTACAATTCTCAGGTTTTTGGTCTTTATATTTTTAATCAAGTTTATGAATTTAATTCCCTTTTCAACAAGTACTTAAGTATGCTTAATGGATCAGCTTGATCACATAGATAAATAATTACAGACTGAAGTATAAAATTATATCGGTTTATTTACAGTGGTATCCAGGTCTTACTGAGAAGACGTGATTCAATCATGTACCATAATAATCCTTAATAAGCCCAGGGGGGCAAATTAACGCAGAATTCAAGTAGGGGACGGGCTTATTACAGGACAATAGCAAAGTATTTGTTTTCTATTGAACTGCAAAAGTTATGGGTGGGCTTATTACCAGGCATGGGCTTTTGCCACATAAATATGGTAATATATATTGTATTGCGTTACATATCATTAACTCATTCACCCCTGATAGACACATTTGAACTCTTTCAATTCAAAGGCTGGAATAGTTCATTATGAAATTTCAGGGGTGAATGAGTTAAAGATTAGTTTACTAGCAATAGGATTATAAACCTGACCACTGTATATGATGGTGAAAACTTTAAAAAATTATAATCATGCTTTCAAAGGTTAAGTACAGGTTAAGTAATATATATTTTTTTTTTGTAATTTTTTATTTTTCAAAGTTTTTGTCATAAAGATCATCACACACATTCTTTTTCACACACAAAA
>JAUMHH010192625.1:0-13995 GCA_032359455.1 Chlamys rubida
CTCACACAAACCAATGACGTAACAAACAATACCTGCTCACAAGAGAAGATAACTCTGCAATACGCAAAGACGGAATAGGGGCGGGGGTTCTACATGTATTAGTGTAAACAAAACCACATGGTGACCTGCATTTGCATGTGTATCAGACACTCTGACCGCAACATTTGACACATTGATGAACACCAATGCTATTTGTTTTATCTTTTTTTGTTTATTTTATGTATCAATATGTTTGTAGGCAATCACTTTGTACAAACAATGTTTACTTTTCATTATTTTATCCTTAACTTAGATTTGCACTACAGGGCTTGGATATTATGTAGCCTTTGTGACGCATTCTGGAAAGTCCTACTATTTAACCCACATCCAATGCCTCCACGGCGAGGGAACCTTATAGCCGACATTAGCAGTTATCTTATGTTTTCATCATTAATGGGCTCATGTTTCAAAACATCACAAACAATCTCAAACATGTTGCAAATGAAGTCTTTAACGTGTAATGCTGGCAAAAACTGAATATAGAAATATACACCAAATTGATTCTTACATCCGTGTGTAGCAAATTAGACTTTGAGTCATAGAGGCCTTTCACTGGCTAGTAAACAGATTTGTTTATGTCCTATCTATCATGAGGTGCGGGTCCATGCACTGAGTACCAGTTAAAAGTATCCTAACAGCTGTACGTGTTTCCATCGGATTGAAGTTCATGCCAAAAGAAATCCGCTTGTAAGACACTTTTTAACACATAATAAAAGTAACAGATTCACCGATGTTCTGTTTTTAATCTTCCAAAAAACAACAACATCGCTTCTTATCAACGTTTATTATGATTGCCGTATTGTGAAATCAGACATTGCTGAGCGGAACATATAGGAGATAACGGTTAAACCAGGATCGTAAATATAGTATCCCATCATTAAAATCGTGTCTGATTTTTTTCTTCTTTACAATAAATCTTTATTTTCCTGAACCGCCATGGAGTACTCTCAGGATTTGGGCCCTAGGGGCAGCATCCTTACAGATAGTGTACTCGCGTAGGAGGGCACTCAAACATTACAGCACATCATTCCATACCAACAAATACACATTATATGTAAACATTTCTGTTTATTATGAATTCTTGATTTTTCATAAATTTCCGGACTTCACTTACCGGCCAGTGATCTAATTAGAAAGTATCGTGTCCAATTTGTCGGTGAAGTAATGGGGCGTCCCGGCTGTTTGGTTCAATCTAACTGTCTAACATGGTGAGCAAACAGTACATCCGGGTTTTATCTTTTCTTCAGAAAAACAAAGTATCCCCCTTGCTGCATTTAAATTGTGTTAGTAGCAACGGTATTTTTATGTTAGCGCTCTTCACTCTATTTCTAGTGAATCAATTTATTAATAGATCTAACTAGAGAAATGTTTGTTTTTAAGCTACCGCAAGCAGTAAAATATGAGTCCACTAGTAGACGAAATAAGTTGTCGATTTGTATTGTTTTTTAATGGAGGTATTTCTTAATTTCTCACTGATTACTACTGTCGGCATTGCCGTCCATTTTGATCGTTATGTGATCATGCTGAAGGTTTTATGAACTTTTTACCAATACTTCACGTTCATTGATATTGATATTAAGTATTTTCAAAAGTTAAAGTTTTGGTTACATTTAGTGTGGATTATAATAGCGTAAATGTCTGTGTGTGGTGCATTATTTGTACTATATGTGTCTGTGTATTTTGTTTGCTGTGCTTTTATTTTGAAATATTATCTAGTACAGTCTGTATATGTTTTTAATATAATTTAGCATAGTCTGTATGTTGTGCTGTTTTGTAACATTATTTAGTTAGGTTCTGTGTGACCTGCTTTTATTCTAAAACATTATTTAGTATATTTGCCTACTGCTTGATTGACCAACATGCATTATATTGTAGTAATAATATCATATATGAATAGCTTAACTATCTGTCACTGTTTGTAAGTCAATGTCGGAGATCGCAACGTGCACAACCCTGCATACGCTGATCCTTTACAAAACGGTTATAACTTAAGTTGTAATAAAATGATAAGCATTCCATTTGTTCGTTCCCTTTATAGATGAAAGTGTTTCAAACAAAAAAAGCATTGTACTGAACAAAATAACTCTAATCTTCAAACGCACTTAACACTTTAAGTGCACAATGAAAGACTTTGTAAGTCAGGGGTCGGGGGTCAAGTGGAGACGGGAGAAACAGATGGGAGGCATTAAGACAATGTGGGTTTTCCCGTCGACTCACCGTTCACCGCCTGGTACTGAAGCTGGATTCGTGTCAAGGTCGCTGGTCTTATTTACGCATAGATTTTGTCTGGGCTTTCCTCGGGTTTTCCACATGATGCTTAGTGAACTTGTATTTCAAAATACCGCAGCTTGGAGGGTATAAATGTTTGAGGCTCATCAATTGCCAGCAGAAAGAAACTAGTATGCAGACGATGTGGTTTATTCAAGCATGCCTTGCGGTGGCGGTGGTGGGCGCAATGATACTGGAGCCGCCAGTAAGTATTTATTAAGGATATGATAAATTAATTATAAGTTTTTCGAACATAATGTAGCCTCATATTACAGTTTGTACTAATAACGGGTCTATTTGCGGTGAAATGATAGATTTTACTCATACGTATACGTATTATTGAAAGTTAATTTGAAATGTAGGATTTCTGAGACAAAAATTTTCAATCACTGAAACAATACATAGGAATACATCATATTAAAATCCTATATAATTGAGCAAACGGGAAAGGATCTGGAATAATTTGCAGATAAATAAAATAGATATTAATTAAGTGTTAGATAATATCTAATGTACATTTAACGTTTTACATATATCTCTCTGAAAACAATCATGTATTTCATCAGAGGACGACTCTTTGTCACTGACACAGTGATGTGAAATTGAAGAATCTTATAGTCGAAGATATGCTCTCGTATTTGCCATTTCATTTTCTTTTATTCAATAAAATATTAATTGTATTACAAGCTATTGCGGGCATCTTGTTTATCATACATATTTGGTTATATTTCAGACTGATTAAGGTTTTTACTTTTTAGCAATTACGTATCCAAACATGGTATATTTGTAATGTTATAAAGGGTTTCAAGGGCACTGTAATGTCTCCTTTAGTGGGAGCTTTAACGTATCTGTCGTCTTCAGTCTTTAGATGACATTCTTTTTACCCTTAGAACGACTAATCAATTCTAAATGGGCGAAAAGGCCATATCTTGCAGCGAAAAAATGTTAAGTTTAGCTTTATTCAGCGGCTTACAAATTATAGGAATACTTTTTTTAACGTCTCTTACAGCTGAATGCATGTAACAAAACTTATGTTTAAAAATATCATTGAAAACATGAGTCGATTTCTCAAATTCATTAAAAATCACCATTTCATCAACTTTCGAATTGGTTTGTGAATCTATAACTCATCAATTGTAAATGAAAATTCAGTCTTTATTGTGGTATTCACCTAGCTGATGTTTGAAGCAGTTCTGTTGCATGCTCACTTCGAAAGACATCTAATCAAGGTTTCACTGTTCCGTTTAATCAAGATTTCCAATAATAATAAATTGTATATATATGTACTGTAAAGCGCTTTAGAGTGGCTTATTCCTAGCTAGATAGGGCGCTATATCAAATGTTGTATATATATATATATTTTTTAATATATGAATTAGATCGAATATATGTTTTGCACATCTAAGATTATTGCACGCGGAGTTATTGGTCCTTTCTATTATGCATCAGTTATTTGACATATATTTCGATGTTTCTACCTCTGTTGTGACGATAATTGTGAATATTATGGAAAAATGTTTCAATTGAGATTGTTATTGTCTTCATTTATTCAAGGTAAAATGATGTGTAATTCAAGGTAAAATGATGTGTAATTCAAGGTAAAATTATGTGTAATTCAAGGTAAAATTATGTGTAATTCAAGGTAAAATGATGTGTAATTCAAGGTAATATGATGTGTAATTCAAGGTAAAATTATGTGTAATTCAAGGTAAAATGATGTGTAATTCGAGAGTTTGTCATGATTCGACAGGTGACGGTTAGGTTATAACATCAGCATCTCAACACATATACTGCGAAATCAGTTAAAAATGTACTCAAGTGTTGATAGAAAACATAACCCAAACTGGCGTTAAAGTCGTACATAATTGTAAAACAGGTCAGTTAGTAAATTAGGGTTAAGGGTAATGAAGGTAACATTCATTATCAGTTTCGCATTGTTTTCCCGTATTTTTCAGGTGACATCCGGGATGCATCCCAGCGACCTGAGCGTGAGGCCGACGATCTATTATCTACACATCAAGTCCGATATCAGGTTTAGATTTGCTACGACTGTTGTCACAAGCAAGATAGCTAATCCTGATGTTCAGGCACATCAGACAACCTTTAAAGTCACCCTTCCTAATGAAGCCTTTATCACTAACTTCACCCTGTAAGTACACACAAAGTGGGCACACCAACGCTCGTCTCATTTATGACACAGTCTTTTAAACATTAAGGTGAATGTTTGATGTTAATTTGTATGTTTGTTTTCCATATATATAAATGGAACACCACTGTTTCATCTACATAAATGATTTCAATTATATATCAAAACTATATTGAAATTTTTAATAATTTATAAAATGGCCGTCTTTCAAAAAATATCTAAATTGAAATAAAGAACCAATATAACCAATTTCAATTTTCAGACGAGCACTTCAAGTCATTTATCGTAACAATATACATAAATAGAAATATTACTTATTTACAATGTGAAGAAATGAGCTTAACAATTATGAAATACATATGCATATTTTAACACATTAAATATCAAATATGTGTTTATTGGTAAACACTACATACTGTACCCTATCATACTTAAAACATATTCGATCTTACTTTAGAGAACATTCTGTTTTTGTTCATAATCGACACATTCCTCTAAAACTATAGTATATTACTGCACATAACACCCTAAATAATATATTATATTACTTTTTTTTAATAATACCTCACCTTATTTCACATTTGACTTTCGATAATAACGTATCTCATTAGCACTCCCATGCTATTGTATCTTACGTCAAGTAAAACTTTAAATCTTATCTTATTATACTATACAGACAAATAGGAAATCACACCCTCTATTTCTATAATATTATATATCATTTAAAAAACACTTTCTAAAATATGTATTATGTATGTATATTTTAGAACCGTTGGGAACGAAACCTTTATTGGTGACGTCAAAAGAAAGGAGGAGGCCAGACAGGAGTACGAAACAGCTGTGTCCCAGGGCAGGACAGCGGCACACATATCTGTGAGGTAAGAACAGCGGCACACATATATCTGTGAGGTAAGGACAGCGGCACACATATCTGTGAGGTAAGGACAGCGGCACATATATCTGTGAGGTAAGGACAGCGGCACATATATCTGTGAGGTAAGGACAGCGGCACATTATGTATTTGAGGTAAGGACAGCGGCAATTATATTTGTGATATAAGAACAGCGGCACACATATCAGTGAGGTAAGGTATGTGACATACATTTGAACATGATCAGGCTTCTACGCCATTATGGTCGTCTGCTTCAGCCACTCGGGGCGACGTGTAGTACCATTCGGAACACATCGACCGATTCTGTGGATGGAAGGAACTGAAATCGGGTTGAGGTGTTCCGAATGATGTAGTACCTATTGTTAACTTTTCTTGAGACGTTCTGAATACGAGAAATATGACCAGGGAAACACGATGTGTTATTTCCCCGTCATGTGATAAAAGATTTGAAATCAGACCAACCTTTATACAAATTATATACATAAATGAGGTTAAATAATTCCATTTATAGGAGACTTCAACTAGATTTTAAACAGCTGGAGTGTTTTAGTTCGCTAACTTGTCTTTTTTAGCCTAATCATGAAATAATGTGTCCCTCATATCTAACAAACACGGTCAAATATACATAAATCTAACGAGACAAACGAGTATAGACGTATATGTGTTGCATATAAAATACTGCATTACACGATATGATTTGATACTTTATTTTGTCTACCACAGGCCAAGGGAGACAAATATGTTTAACATTGACGTCAACGTTGCTGCCGAACAAAAGTTAACGTTCGAGCTACGTTACCAGGAATTGCTACAACGGAAGTTGGGTTCCTACAATCACGTGATCTACGTACAACCCGGGGAACCCGTTCAGGATCTGCGCGTAGATGTAGATATATTTGAGTCCAGAGAGATAACTGATCTCAAAGTCCCGCCAATCAGAAATGATATCCTCACCGACGTTGTCATTACAGGTATATATATACATACTATATCAATACTTTTATTAGATGTGATATGCCATAATAGCAGTGTTATGCCTCAGTACTCCCTGCATTCTTTCATATTTTCAATGTTATTTACCCTTAGCAAGACGTCAACATATATATATGCTTCGTATTATGATAAATAAATGTCTAACTACTTATCGGGTTTATTTCCGAGTAATACTTATTAAAAACAACAATCACTCAGCGAAAAAAAATGGACAGTTTTTTTTATTGATGGTAATTTAGAGCAATGTGGTTAGTATAATAAATATTTAAACGGTGCATCGTAAAAACTTTCCAAAGGTCAATTTAATTTATTTACCTTTAATTCATACACAGTATATATCTTCAATAAGAATCATCAGTTTGGAAATATGTGATATCAAAGTTTAACAGTTGTACAGGTAAAAAAACAAATCGCTCACTATGTCATAGCTTGACAAAGGGACCAGTCGGCCTTGAAACGTTGCGACAAGTTTAATACGTACATTATTTGTGCAGAAAGTAAAACTTTCATATTAAATTCAGATACCCTTCCTTTTTCCGGCAGGTACTAATTGTTTCCTGTATACGTTTATATTTTCATGTTTTAGCAGTAATATTATTTAAGAGTATTTTGTGATTTAGAAGTTGCGCTAAATTGTTACTGCGCATATTGAAGCTTTAAGTTAGTGTTTCAATGTATCCTTGCCTTAATCTATTAAAGTTCGATCATTTGCTAAAAACGTTTAGTACGCTTTAAGAGGTAGTATCAGTTATTTCTATACTAGTCAACTTTTTAGCAAAACTGCGTTTGTTAGTAAGCACGTAGGTTTATAAAAGTAATATGCATGCATCATATTAGTAAACACTGCGTTCTGTACCGTTCACTTTACAGGCAAAACGTGTATAAGAACAATTAGGCACAAATTCTATAAATCTATGTAGGAATAACGTTTATAATCACTATGTTTGTTTGTGAGAGTAACGTCATAATTGTTTGAGAAAACGACGTAATTTTCTCACACAAACCAATGACGTAACAATCAATACTTGTTCACAAGAGAAGATAACTCTGCAAAGACGGAATATGCAGACATAACGTTTATGAATACTATGCAGGCACAACGCTTATACACATTACGTAGGCACTGCGTTTATCAGATCAATATCCATTTAGGCACGGTGCTTATAAACACTCCATGTCGACACTTTGTTTGATAAACGTTATATGTAGGCACAACATGTCTGAACTCTATGCCGGCACAGTGTTTACAAACAGTCTATGAAAGCAGTACTTTCATAAAACTATATGCATGTTTTACGTTTTTAAAATGATATGCAAGCAATTTTAAATCTGTTACAGATACAAATGAAATCGCCATTGTGGACTACATATCAGACAAGCGCGTGCACATCAGATACCAACCCTCCTTGGAGCAGCAAATTGCCGAAGGTGATTCGGAGGGACTGGATGGCCAGTTTACTGTGACGTATGACGTAGCAAGACAAAATGATGGTGGTGACATGTTGGTGAGTTTCAAACGACCTTCATTTCTCACATCAATTACTGTACCTCTGCAAGAATATCCATGAATGTAGCATATCAATTGAATCAAATGTATTTGTTTTCCAAAAAGTACTTATTGAGAGGTCTTGTGAAGGTTTAATATATGCGAGACGGTAATTTGAACGACTTTTCATGGTTTGCATGCTCGTTTCCATTACATTGCACAAGTTGTTTATTATATAAGATTCATTTCCAGTTTGTCTGTCATTTTACGAGTGTTCCTTACGTGCTGGTAAAAACATCAGGTTTTAGGCTACATAAAAAAAGTATAATAAACGTCTAAATTTTTAGTCTAACGAAAGAACATATACATATATACATAGCTCGCGCTTCAATAACATAAGAAAAAAATAATCATTTCATATTTAACTCATTCACCCCTGAAGACATATTTGTTTTCTCCCAATTCAAAGGTTGGAATAGTTCATAATGAAAATAAATTCAGGGGTGAACGAGTTAAGCAAAGAAGTGTATAGTTGCAGTGCAGACACAGGAATTTGTCACATGTTCTAGCCATTTCGCCCCTGTATCTTAACTGCAATATAAACAATAACTTAATTATAACACAGATATAAACAGTCACCATGAATCAATACTTCATCACAAAATACTTAACCGAATACAAGTTATTACTTATGTAATGCGTTTAACGCATATCCCTTCGACCAAACAATAACCGAATGATAATGACAGTAATATACATATAGATAAGTATCTCTGAAAAGCAGTTATATTTAAAAACATGTGAGATGAATGTTTAGGTAGTGTTTATTAGTGCAAAGTGAAAAATATTCAAAGCATGTACATGACGTCAAAATAAATAATGCCCGTTTTTTAGTTATAAAAAAGCCTCTTCTCTGATTGGTTCAGTTAAGTGTGAAAACAAGAAATGTTTTTGTAGAGAAATATCAACCTTACATGTTCATTGCACAGGTACAATGATGTTTTGTTTATGAATATTATGTACTGATATGATTCATCTGTATTGACTTTTGACTAATTAATATTTTGTAGTTGGTGAATGGCTACTTCGTGCACTTTTTCGCTCCCACTGGTCTTGAACCTAGACCAAAGAACGCCGTATTCATACTTGACAAGAGTGGATCTATGTCTGGCACAAAAATTGAACAACTCAAAAAGGCTATGCGCACCATTTTGTCACAACTCCAACCTGCAGATACATTTAACATCATAGCATTTGACAGTAGAATAAATTTTTGGAAAAATGAACAGCAGCTTGTTCCAGCATCTGAGGCCAACATCAATGCGGCAAAACAATACGTTAATGACATGCCTGCAAGTGGCGGTGAGTTTACATACATTGTGACTGTTGTTTATCATGTGTGTCACAAAACTTTATTTTCAAATTTAATGTATAACATCTCAAAAAAGTTATTTTTTTAATTTGAAAATTAACCTTTTTTCCGTTTCATGGATATATTCAACAATCGCTAGCTGTGAAACCCTGTATTTCGTCCACGACATGCTATTTTTTTTATCTTACTTTACACAATTGATAAGCACGGCATACTTTCTGAAAGCGGTTCCAATTGATTTAAAAATAAGTCACTAAACTTTGCCATCCATGAAAAATGTATTGAATTACTAACATAATAAAAACGCGCTGGTAGAAAAATCCTTAATTTGTGATGGTTGATTAGTATATTCATCAAAGACGTTGTAACCCTCGACCGATCCTTATCTACCTACCTCTTTACATCTATAGAGAGCACATAACAGTTAAACTTAAGACAAACAAATGTTTGATAAATTGTCTGTTAAAACATAAACAAAGTCATGTTTGCTGATTTCACAGGAACCAACATCCAGGAAGCAATGCTTACTGGCATTTCGCTGGTGGAGACCCATTCTGATAGGGGCAGATCATCTGTTATCATCTTTCTGACCGACGGGGAGCCAACTAGTGGTGAAACGTCACCCACAAGAATATTAGCAAGGGTTCTTGAGCGTAATGAAGGCAGAGTGCCAGTGTTTTCCTTGGCATTTGGACAAAACGCAGATTACAGCCTGGTAAAGCGACTAGCATCCCAGAACAATGGCTTTGGCAGGAAGATTTACGAGGATTCAGATGCAGACTTACAGATATCAAATTTCTATTCAGAGGTTTCTACCGTTCTTCTGCAAAACGTCACATTTACTTACCTCGATGGCACCGTGGAAAGGGAACCCATCAGAATGATATGTGACCTAACACCGACTCTTATGTTCGGGTCCGAGCTTGTCGTTACAGGACGGATTCCAGAAGAGGAAACGAATGAACTTCAGCCCATGATAACAGGTATTGGTGCCCATGGGTTGGTAACTCTACACGTACCCGACACTGCGCTTACCACACACCTAAATATCACACAAGACTCTGATGCTTTCGGCATCACGGAGAAACTATGGGCTTATCTCACTATCAAACAGTGGATTAAGCAGATGGAAGCATCAACTGACGAAAATAAACAAGAAAGTTGGAAAGAAAACATTACTGCAATGGCCCTCAAGGTAACGACTTGTTTAATTCTAAGGGCTCCTTCATTACGTTTATGCACAAATAGTCTTTTCCCTCCAGATGTGTATTGATTCAACGGTTTCATGTCCATGTAATAACTGTTCTCCTGCCGAAATATCTATACTCATCGTAAAAATTACTATACTAAAACTGTTAACAAAGAAGAGAGTGATATTTTGCCCAGACTTTACCAATATTTCTTAACCTAAACAAACACCAGTACTGTTATTCATGAAACCATTCTCATGTGTAAGCATGAGTTTCGTGATTAATTTCCTGCTCTGGTTATAAATTAATAAAGAATAAACTTATTTTGTCAATGATTTGTAAAATAATGAAGAGATTGAAAGACAAATACTGTTTAAAATGTTTACATTTGACTTTTTGATCGATTGACATGATAGAAGTTAGTTACAAGAAAACTTCTTTGAACACAGAATCCATGCTTGAGCCTGGGAACGGTTTCATGAATAAAGGTCATTTTTTATACTTATATGTACGTTTCCTGATAAACACAAATTTGTTTAAGCTTATCATTATTATATTAGCGTCAAACAGGAAGACAGTATTTAATCATGACGGCATAACAAGGCATACATAATATCATAACACCCATCGACCTGTGTAGTACCCGTTTTACAGAACTGCACTTTTGACGACTGTTCAATTGTCAACGTAGCTCCACTTCTACATCAAATACCATATGTGTTAACAGTCAATTAACATGATACAGTTTATCGTCTGATAGACCAAAGTTTGTGGTTGTAGAACATATTTTTCATCAATGTGAATCTATTTCTTCTCATTCCTTTTATCAAATGGATTTTTATAAGTAATATTTACATAATGCGTGAATCATTTAATTAATTATATTGTTACTGATTTACTCTGGCTACATACTGAAATTTTGATATTTTTTCAGTATAATTTTGTTACGCCCTTGACCTCAATGGTTGTCACTCTCCCGGACGTGCTTCAAGTTTCTCCAGTACAAGTTGAGGGAAACGACATGGGTAAGCTAACTTTGTTTTCGTTCAGGATATAATTTTGTTTTTGCGGGGTTAAGAAAAACTAACAAATATAATACACACAAATATTTTATTCGAATATGTGAGTAATGCTGTTCTATCCATCAGCCATACCTTTGTAAAATGTTTTTACTTTGTAAAAAAATTATACTTTGTAAAATTCACAACGATGTTTTGAACATGATAAATATTTTTTAAGTCGTTAAATAACCATATGCCTCTAATCATTACGCTTTTCAAAGGATAGACCAATATATCTATCTAATCATATCGTCTTGTTTTCTGATGAATGTTTATTGGAGCTCTTCAATGAAATCTTCTCTAGTCTTTTAAACGCCTAAATTGATGGTATAGGTCAATGAAGCGATGTTTCAAGCGTTTAAGTAACAAATAATGAAACATGTGAAACCATATATTGTTTGCAGTGTTAAAAAATGTCATTTAACAGTTGATAAGCTGCTCACCTTTTGAAAAACAGGGTCATGCTAATCGGTTACTGTTGTCAAAACAGCATTAGATGGTTACTAAATCATTAACTTAGTAATACAGTTAATTAAACAAAACGCTGAAGCTTAACGATAAATAAATATAACTATATATGAAAAGTTGAAAAATCAGAAACGTGTTGATCTGTAAAGCATTAGCGCTTTTTTTTGAAGAATATATAATATCGATTAAATAAGTATGATAGCCAACACCCCTTGTGAAATATTTTTACACTACGATCTTTTAATTAATCAAAGGAAAGTGAATGAGCTATTTAATATTGATTTTTTGAATTGCAATCGTATTGTAGGCGTTAAATGTAAATATTTTGAAAAACTGAATGCACTTGTTAAGGCGATAACTCAATCTGATCGATAATTGTATTACAATCACTTTGGAATTGATGATGATGTAGCAGTTATTCGGTTTATATTTTTTTTATATTGATTTATTTTAACTGTACGAGTAACATGTTTACCCGATAGATTTTTTTATAATCATAATGTAAAACCTATTTTAAACCACAAATAAGCTTAACTGAACCTACACAAGATTGAAACATTGCAAAGTTTTTAATTTATTTAATATTTTTTAAGACCTTGCTGAAGAGCTTGTTGATGTCCCTCAGCACCGGCAAAGTGGTGCAGTGCAGTCGTTGCTTGTTGGAAATAGCCAAGCAGGGGTTTATAATTCAGGAGGTCATATATTGCGTCAAAGCTTCAGCCCGATTTCACCTCCTCAATACACTCCTCCTATGGCGTCCTATGACTTTCAATCAATACCAAGAAGGCGTACACGTAAGTAAAAATATTAGAATGACAACAATATTTCAAAATATTTGGAAAACTGGGATCAATATGATATCGCTTCGTCATATTTTCTACATCAGATTTTTTTGTTTGCATGTACCTCTTATAGAAAAAGTGTTCTCTGTTCACTGTTGATACCGACATTTGTCTGGATGTGGGAACTATAGACTGCTCAGAATAAATTGCACTGTTTACATCAAGAGGCTATACATTGTAACTAAAATATCAGAAAGTAACTTTCAAAGTTATTACTTTATTAATTAAAAGTAAGGCAAGACATTAAATACGTTACGGATTCATCTCAATTGAAGTAAATGAGAAATGACGTCTAGGATATAATAAATCGCATTAAAGTAACGAGTTTTTGTAAGATGAAATAAAGATATAAAATAATTTTTATAGATAACCTATTGTTTAAGGCGTATATTTTCGTAGGAGATCTAAGTTCGCTTTTCTGATAAACCTAGAAAAATCACAAAATACAAAGTAAAAGCATTCGAATCCGTGAAAATCTGATAGGTATATACTGTTGTCAAAACAGCATGAATAAAAGCTACACTGTAAGTCAGCTACTTTGTAATCAAGCTTATTAAACAACACTCAAAAAACTTCGGTGTCATTTTTCTCGTTTAATTTTCGTTTTTTTCCCCATTTGTTTTAATGATTTTCTCGCTATGTGATATGTTCACTCATAAAAAATAAACCTAACACGTATTGGGGTTTTTTCCTACAGAAACCACCATATATTCGATCCAAACTATAATAATTGCGTTTTAAGTAAATATATCTAACAAACATATAAAAAAAACTTTGCAATTCTTCTTGTATATTTTATAAGTTAAAAGGTTATTTTATGTGTTAAAGAAAAAATATCTATAAAAAACATCAATTATATTATATCTAATCTCGCCTATTCTGCCTAAAATATCATACTTTAATTTCGATTTGGAAAATGCTTTTTGCATTTTTGTAAATGCTTCAAAACTTAGGAATTTGAATTAATGCTCTATTACAACACCATCATGTCTTGTTTATGTTTTGGCAAAAATCTAGTAGACTTTTCTGGTGTGATGTGGATCCGTGTACATATTAATCAAACAATAATTGTATTTATGTTCATATAAAGTAATATAAAGTTCGCAATTATACAATATATCGCAGTTTTATATTAGATTTCTCTTTAATATAATACAATATCTTAGTTTAAACAATATTTTATTCAATAATCAACAATATTACAAATACAAATATAAATATGGGATGGGAAAACAAGC